>SSHR01003113.1:0-22101 GCA_006518225.1 Fusarium neocosmosporiellum | reverse complement strand
CGGATGGTGTTGGGAGGAGGAGGGTGGGGAGCGAGAACGGGGGCCGCGATGGGGGCCACGATGGGAGCGGGTATCTCTTCGGGGGACGACCCGCTGCTCAGGGGCTGCTGCTGTGCGGCTTCGGCGATGGTAGCGGCGGCCTTGACGGCAGCAGAGCGGGAGGGCGTCGCTCCCCGGGCAGGACCACGTCCGGTAGTCTTGGTGCGCTTGGAAGGCGTGGCATCCATCTCGTCAAAGTTGAGCTCGTCATCCTCATTCTCATCGTCGGACAGAGAGCGCTTGATGGGGCTCGAGACGGGGGCGGCGGCGACCTTGCGCTTGGCACCCTTGCCGGAGCGGCTGCCAGGCTGGCTCCGAGATGGGGTAGGCTTGGAGGGCGTCCCCGGGGCGAGGGACGAGCCGACGCCGAGGGAGAGGCAGTTGGCCACGTCACCGCCGTCATTAGCGGTCTGACGGAGGGCTTCAGCGTCCTTCTTGATGGTGCGGAACTGGAACTGGATGCCATCCGCAGTAGACTGGCCAAAGTACTTGGCAATATCTAAGAAAGATGTTGAGTTAGTGAGATGTGCCACATGAGGTGATGAGGTATGAGTGTAAGGACATGAGAGCAGGGGCTAGAGGAAAAGCCGCACTGTTCTTGTCGATGGCTCCCTGGGTGGCAGGGAGGATGTTCTCGTCGGTGGACAGTTCCTTGATGTCAAGCTTGCGGGCGCGGGCCTCGGAGATGATGCTTGCCTGGGCACGCACGCGACGGAAGCGGTGGTTCAGGGCATGCTCAGTCATGTCGGAGCCGTAGCAGGCGACAATTTCTGCGGCCAAGAGAAAACAAAAGGGTCAATCCTCTGAAATTGGGCTTTTTCACGGAAGATGAGGGGGGATCTGGAGATGTGAAGATGAAAACATGAGAAATGTATAGCCTTACCCTTGTAGTTCCACTTGACCTCGGGGTGCGCTGCGACGATGGCGCGGACCATACGGGCCTGGGCCTCGTAGGTCTTGTAGTTTGCCTTGGAGTTTGCGGGGGCCATGGTGATCTGCCTGGTGATGCTGTCAGCGATGGTTGAGAGATGGTAGTTGCAGGCTCAGCTTTGGCCAGGATGAAGGATGTGAGTTGAAGAGAAGGATTAAAGATGAGATGGGGAACACGCGATGGAGGCAAGTGGAGGGTATCGCGAAGCCTTAAACGCTGTAAGAATACTGACCTCAACCGAAAATAATATCGTTGAGAACGCGCGAGCTGTTTGACGAGTTGACGATCTCGTCGCGGGTGAAGGAGAAGGAAGAGTAAACAGGCGATGTAGGGAAACGAAACTCGACTTGAGTAGTGAGAATGAATAGAAGTGAACGTCTATGACGCAATAAAACAAACGAGATAGGGCTGCCTAAGGGGAAGGCCTGTTTGAAAGGTGAATGAGCGTGCGGTTTTGCGAGGGTTTGTAGAAGAAGAGTTACTGTTTCTCGTGTTGTGTTGTGAATGAGAGCGAGGTTGAAGAGTGTGGATAAAAGCCTGCCCTAATAGGGCAGACCGAGGATGATTCACGGACGATGTAAAAGAAGGAGACGAAATAATGGAAATGGTATACTCACCTGATGAGTTCAAGGCTATACTCGATGGCTTCCGTGAGGCTGGATAGCCGTTAGAGGTCTCGAGTTGCGGCTGGCGATTCTAGTTGCTGGGCGACGCGGGGTGTGCATCAGAAAAGGCAAACAGCCGCAGCGAGAGCAGCCTTGCTGCCGTTTAATAGCGAAATGCCCAGAACACTAAATAAGAATAATGCTCTATAATATGTAGTTGTTTGTGTGTCTTGTTGGCCTAAGATATACTCAATATTGAGAAATGAGGTTTGTTTTTGGCTGTTTCAGTTGATTTGGGTCTGGAGACGGGAACACGGGCCACGAGACGGGCCGTTTGGGATAATGACCAACAGACAACGGAAGGAGCGGAAAGAGTCATACAACGAAAGGCGGCTTGAGATGAGAGAGTATTATTAGAGGTAGTTCTCTATATCAAGAGTGGTTCATCAAGAGAGCCATTCGTTAGGAGACAAAAGTCTGGTGGCTGGGAACCTCTTAGCATGAGGTGGTGAGATCTAGATAGTGCGTGACTTTCTGAAGGATCACGAACAGGTCTGAACTGATGTCAAAAACAAGACATAGAAACATGATGCACTGATTTAAATATTACTTATGCTTGCAATTAATTATGTACTTATATGTCTCGCTTCTTGGGTGATGGCGAATGTCTAAACGTCTATATCTAGTTCCTTGTGGTAGGTACCCCGCTAACAGCAAGTAACGGCGGTCGCGTGTGGTGGTGCTGATGCTGGTGGTGGTGACACTTTGCTTGTGCTTGTTTCAGAAACAAGCCAAGACTCGAGAGCCAAGATCAGGATGGAGCCAAGACCCGGCAATCGTTCAAGGATTGCCCCGAATTGTGGAGCTTCAACTTGACCGGAGCAGCCGAGTCAAGACAATGAATTCCTGGCCCGTCGAGCCCGGTCCGAGATCTCACCTCGGCTCCGTCTTTTTTTCATGTCTCGACTCCGGCTCCGATCAGCTCGACTCGACTGTTCTTCTTGAGTCGACGTCCTCAGCGTGGTCTTTGTAACCCTCCAATATTTGACTCGGCATCAGCACCTTACCCTTGTTCCATCTCTTCATCATCCTTTCGTCTCCCTTATCGTGATCGTAAAGGATGGCTGTTCTGACGGCTCGTCACTGTCGCAGCTCTCTCTTGGTATCGCAGACCAAAACTACCATCACCATGTCATTACATCGTCTATAATGGATTAGGACCCTGGAGAGGCGCCTACTCGGTCTGCTCCGAATCCATAAACTGCCCCAGCCGCGTCGGGGTGAGGCTCCTGCTGTGGCTCCGCGTCGTCGATCTGGGCGCGTCCCACTCCTTCATCGGATGCTCCTTGACTGTCGTCTGCACCTCGCGGCTGTTGTACAAAAGGTACTGGAACCCGAGGAAGAAGTCGCACGACGCCTGGAACATGCCAGAGATCTTGAATGACCACGGGATCGCCGACTTTGCCGTGAAGAACCAGAACAGCTTCATAGTGTCGCCGCCGATCCATGCCGCCAGGACCGACAGTCGCAGGCCTGTCGACGACTTGGACCGGTAGTTGACCAGAATCTGAGGGATGGGGAGCGTCGCCTCCACGCCGAGTCCAATACATCCAATGGCGTTTGCGTAAGCAGCGTAGAGTCCGGGAATCTGAGAGAGGAGCAACTCGAGAACGAAGAGGGCACCGGCGAAGTACATGATGGCATGCCAGTACCTAGTTATCAATTAGTTCCCCAGCGCTCATCCGAGGATCCCGGAGCAGACACCAACCTTCTGGGTGACCGCCACTGCCAAAAGTTATAAGGGCGCTGGAAGCCAAATAGAGTGTCGTCGGCGCCGGCAAAGGGGAGACCGGCCTCTCCGCCCTTGGTGGGCGGGGGCGGGCGGTAGTCGAGCGCAACCTTGAGCAGGACGACTTGGACAATAATCATGAGCAGCGACTGCAGGAGGAGGCTCGTATCGTATTGGGCATGGGGCCAGTAAAAGATCCTGTAGATTCCGAGAAGCGCGGGTCAGCCACGTGTCGCGCCAAGGGAGAGGGAGGGAAAAGATCCAACCTCAGCAGGGACGCGACGAGCATGATGAGGGGGATGTCGAGGGAGAAGCCGGCGCTCGTCTTGTTCCGGTACATGGAGAGGATCTGGTCGCTGTACGACAGGACGGGCGACATGACGATGAAGAAGGGCGCCACCCAGGCCGTCAGCTCCATGAACCAAGCCATGATGTCTTGCTGCATCTCGACGGCGTTTCCTGCAAGGCTAGCAGGATGGATCGGGCGCAATGGATGTTTATCGATGGGGGGACGGTCAAGGGTCGAGGATGGAAGCGGAGGACGCGGACGGAGATGAGAAGACTGGAAAAGATGACGACAACCGTCCTCCGGGCCGGAAAGGGCAAAGTTTCGTCTGGTTCGATGGGTGGAGGTATGGCCCGAGATGTGCAAGACGCGGAGAGACACAGTGAAGAAGAAGAAGAGGAGGAAGGGAGAGACAAGAATGGATGCAAAAGGTCTAAAGTTGGAGAGGCGTCGAGGCGGGCGCAGGGGGTAAAGGAGAAGCGCCCAACCCGGAGCAGAGCAGAGATTCTGGAAGAAATTAATACGGGCTGTGGGGGCCGGGCGCGCGCGCACACTTGAGAGTTTCAGCGGGCTCGACCCCCAAGGTTTCAGTGGACAGAAGCTTGGCTTACAGGGCGTGAGATGCTTAGTCCTCCAGCGCCCCCTTTCACGGGCCGGGAGATGATGGGATCGACGGCACTTGAGCCGCAGCCACTTGCACTCAATCCAATGGGAATCTCGACAAATTCCCACATTCTCATGCCGTCGATCCGTTCGCTTGGGATCATGTTCCCATTCCGGGCTGGATGCTCAGACCGGATTGGTTCATTCCAGCTGGCACGCGCAGAATGCCTTTCTCCTTTTTCTCAGTTCCATTTTTATCATCAGTCTGTAACGCGCGCAAGTCGTGGCTTTAGATGCCCTTCGCCACGATAAGCCCTATATTCGAAAAGCACACCTCTTGACCCCTGTTGTTTGTCATCATCACGTCGGTAAACGGCGGAAATTGCTGCGGAGCTGATACTATATAGTGGTTCACTCAGAGAGACAGGGGTCAACTGGCACATGGGACTGAGTGAACCCTCTGTCCAAGACAGTTGACGACAACCACACGTGACTCTTTTCCTATCTAGGACCATCAGTAATAGTTTGTTAACAACCAACATGTTGACCAAACGCACAAACAATTTCTAATTCGCAGTTGACACTCTACACTTCGCAGCTTCCAACAGTCCATCTAATCCGTAAAACTCCAGTTTACAGCCAAACCTTTATCGACCCTGCTGCTCCTTGGTGATCTCGTCAAGGCACCCCGCACTAGCTGCAACGAAACCAAGATATGTCAACGAAGGGCTGACAACTCGAGACGTAAACTCCGGGTGAGCCTGAACGCCAACAAAGAAGGGATGGTCCTTGATCTCAACAACCTCCATCCGCTTCCCCGTCTCGTCCTTGCCGATGAAGCAGAGCCCTGCCTTCTCGAGTTCATCGATGTAGTCCGGGTTCACCTCATAGCGATGCCTATGCCGCTCGCTCATCGTCTCAGCATCGCCGTATAGGGCACGGAGCTTGCTCCGTTTACTATCGGGAGTAAAGAGCGTCTTCTTCTCGCCGAGTCGCATCGTGCCGCCCATGACCTCCTTGGACGACTCAGGCATGAAGATGACGACGCGGTGCTGGGCAACTGCGTCAAACTCCTCCGAGGTGGCATCCTTGTAGCCGCACAGGTTTCTCGCCGCTTCCACAACAGCCAGCTGCATTCCCAGGCAGATGCCCAGGAATGGGACCTTATGCTCGCGGGCCCATTGTGCCGTCTTGATGAGGCCTTCACTGGATCGGACTCCAAATCCTCCTGGAACCAAGACTAGAGGCAGTCAGCAATCAAAGTCAAGATGGTATAGACATAGGGAGACGGATGCTACTTACCACCAGCGGCAGCAGTAAGCCGCGACCAAGCCTTGTGATATTTGGGCGAGTCACCCTGCAGCATGGCGTCTTCGAGATGGTCTGCGTCAATCCATACAAGGTTGAGCTTCCGGTTGCATCGCATAGCTGAATGCTCCAAGGCCTTGAGCACAGAAAGGTAGCCTAACATCCTCATCGTTAGAAGTTGTCATTAAGAAATACCATCAACAAGAACAGAGACACTTACTATCAGGCAGCGCAGTGTACTTGCCAACCAAGGCAATATCCACCGGTTCCATACCTGGCTTGATGGCGACCGTCTTCTTCCACAGCGCCCACAGATCCGAACCCTGCTTGGCCACGGCCTCGGGGAGATTCACCTCATCCAGCATCAACCCTTCAGCGAGGCGATCCCGCAGGCCCTGTTCCTCGAGAAGCTGGGGGACTTGGTAGATGGACTCTATATCCCGGACCGTGATGACCTGCTCGTTCTCGACCTGGCAGCTTCGGGCAATCTTGTCGACTGTGGCATGATGGAGGGCACGCTCACAGCGGCATGCAATCTGTACAAGAAGTTAGCCATGAGCTGATCAAATTGTGTCAGTACCTACCAAGTCCGGAATCAACCCAGCGCTTCGCATCGTCTTGATGGCGTGCTGGGTCGGCTTGGTCTTTTCCTCCCCATGGATGCTAACAGCTGTCAATTGTCACTCTTGGTATCACCCAACAGAGAGGTCTTACATGGGCACATATGAAACATGGATGTTGATAAAGTTGCCCCTTCCCACCTTGTGTCGAAACTGGGTCAAGGCCTCGACAAAGGGCATGCTCTCAATGTCACCAACTGTGCCGCCCTGGGTACAAGTTAGGGAAACTCGCTAACGAGTAGTAGGAGCTCGAGAACGTACCAATTCGACTAAATCACAAATCAGCAATTGCGTTGGTTCCAAAGTCCACATATAGCATACCAATACAGACATCAGGCTCTTCGCCACTCTCGTCAACCGGGATCTTTGCGACGCGCTCGACCCAGTCCATGATTTCGTTCACGACGTGAGGGACAACCTGAACGGTGCGGCCCAGGTAGTCACCTCTCCGCTCGCGCTCGAGAACGGCCCTTGACGAAAGCTCCATGTCAGTGTAAAGTTTGAACAATAGGAGATGGTTTGACCGACTTGTAGATCTTGCCAGTGGTGATGTTGCTCTCTTTTGTCAAATTGAGGCCGAGGTAGCGTTCGTAGTTTCCCAAGTCGAGGTCAGATTCCCTAAACTCAGTCAGCACATGAGGCTAATGACTGGCGACGGCGAGTCGCATGATGTCGCATGTGCCAACATACCCTCCATCTACGTTGCAGTTCAGTTAGCCTACGAGTTAATATTGATAGCCAGGGACAAGAGTTACCTTTGAGAACAAAACACTCTCCATGTTCAAGTGGTCCTAGTGTTCCGGCGTCTACATCCATGTGAGTTGGTGATTCTTGTGAGATATTGAGTCACGGGCCATACCTTGATTCAAGTATGGGTCAATCTAGAGGGTCAGTAACTCCAACTAACTCGGATCAAGTTCGCTGTATACCTTGATTGCCTATAAGCCTCTTTCGTCAGCACTTGGGCGTGGACTGTCGGTAACATCGCTCCCATACCGTGACTTTGAGTCCTGCTGTCTTGAGTAAAAGTCCGGAGGAGGAAGCTCGACGAGGTCAGCCAGGATGTATAACCAAGATAATTGGCATTTCATACCGATTATGCCTATAGAGACGGCGTGTCAGCGATATCACGAGATGCGAGGTGAAAAATTGGAGAGAATCCCAAGAACCTGATCTTCCGGCGCAAAGTTCATGATGAGTCGCAATGCGACAGGTTCAAAGAAACGTTAAACAAAGACAAAGGACACACCTTTTCCAATACCACTGATGACACCTCCGCTCACCAGCACGTACTTCATCTTGGCGACTCGTTCCAGAGGCTGAATTAACGTGGTAGATGGTGAAATGCTCCCAAGGTTTTGTGCCTGCTCTCGGCGTGAACCAGTTGGTGCCCCGCCGATCCGGCGAATGACCGACCCTTGCACAGTATGCGCCCGTCATGCACACGGTACCTTATCGATTCACAACTCAGCCTATTCCCACGTGGTCTGCCTTTAAACCAAGTCCTTTTTTTCTTTAGCATTGGACGCATTAATTGATATTGATTTAGTTGGAACCCATGGCCATGCTTTTGGGGCAATTTTTCATGACTCAAATTACAAGTTTGCCTCGACACGAGCGCGCTATTCGTCAGAACTCACGATATGCCTGATATCTAACCGTCTAAGAGAAGATATAAGCAATTGCGCTGCGGATTGAGGTCATTGAGTTAATGGAGTAGGCTTGGTTTGCTATAAATGTGCACATATATAAGACAAGTCTCTTGAAGCCAATGATCACACTGATAACCCTGATAAAACCTCTCACCGATAGTATACAATAGACCATACATGCCAATCCATAGTCATTCATCATTCAAACATGTCCCAAGCCACGTTCACACTACGCCTCCTCCCCAAGCATAAACCGTATACTAGCCTTCGTAATCCTCTTCACAACCTCCAGCTCCTCCTCCCCCCTCGGTGCATAAATCATGAGGAGCCCCGTGTACAGCATCCTCCCGCTCAGCGGATGTCGCTGGCCCCAGCCTCGCTCCAGCACCAGCTTGGCATCCTTTGGCGCCAGGTTGAGGTGCAGAGATCCGTCGCTGGCGTGCATGTGCGTAATTTCTTTCCTCGCCCACCAGGCTACCGGGTGAAGAGGGCCGTCCGAGGCGATGAAGAGGGCTGGGCCACGGCCTTCTGCGAAGGATTGGGCGATCTTGAGCTGGGAGGGGGATGATGATACTAGAGATTCAAGGAATTCATGGTAGCGCTTTGTAATTGTTAGCTCTCATGTGTTATCTAAAGTTCTGAGGAATACTCGCCTTCTTCATCTCCTCATCCGCCAGGTCCGTCAACTGACGACTAGGAACCGTCCAGCTCCCTACCTCTGGCCTCGGCGAGCAGCGCACAGGGACATCATCTTCACTCAAAAACTCCGAGCTGGCATTCGGCCCCGCCTCTTTGATCGCCCTTGCGCCATCGTAGCAGCTCGTGTGAAACACTTCCTTGGTGATGGGTCGTAGGCACAGCTGGATGAGCCAGCCAAAGGCATTGTAGGGGACGCCGCCAGGTCCAATCTTGATGTACTCGCGGTAGTCGAGGACCGCAGCCCGTAGCACGGGAACTCCGATAAAGGTCGCCGCCAGTGCCGTAGCTACAACGCGTTGATTGCGAGCAACACGCCGAAGCAGAGATTGGAAGTGAGACGTCATGGTCATGTTATCCATTTTGAGGAATCCGCAATTCAGCAATCTCAATAACTTGTTGCTTGGCGCCGAATATTAAATATCTAGCTGTGATCCGGAATCTGCACCGCCGTCGTTGCCAAAGTCCGGCCGGTTGGTGACGTTGACTCGGAAGCGTTCGGATTCGGACATGACGCTCGACCGGATTTGCTCGGGTCCGAAAGCCGAAATCCGCTCCGATAATCATGCTCCGTGGGCCCCACCGAGATCCGGGCTTCCCGGTGACACGCGGATGCGACGATCCCGGTATATCACGGCACCATGTCCCAGTCATATCTATCTATATGAATCGTCTGCTTACACAGCACGGAGTGTAGTTCAGTAACCGAATAGAGGCAAGTATACAAGTGTCTCTATTGAATGGAATGCTTAAAGCGCTGCCAGTTGACTGTTCCGAAGCACCAGTTCATTTCCGCTCAACATCAACGGCCTACACTTTCGTTTCCTCAGGTACTGTCACTATAGCTTCGCCTTTTCTTAGTCTCGTCCCTTTCCTGTCTACCGCACGATTCCTTTCGCCCGGAATATGCCATAACGGAGCTTGAAGGAGATAGGCACTTGTACAGGTACATGTGGAAACACCTGAAGTTAGAACGCTGTCTCCTCCCATTGCTCTATTGTGCATACAGCGCTTCATATACCATCTAGTGCAGCACTGGGGATATTGGCCATATCATCTCTACTACTATGCGCTGCGTCTACCCAAGATATAACCCCCGAGGAATCATGCAACTTCACGTCGTAACTAAGCTACACTGGCAGACGCTTGAGTGATACAGCAATGATGATTTAAGCCGGATGGCCACCCACGAGCTTCAATTCTACTTGAAGGTATAGGACTGAGTAGCTAAGAAAACTATTGTAACGTCCCTATACTTTGGTTTATAAGAGCGGAAATAAACAGGGGAATGTAAAGTAGCAACTCTTGGCGGCGCCAGCTTTGAGAGGTCATAAGAAACAGCGATATAGTTTACCTTGACATAGTTTCTCGTCCTAGTCGGCCGTTTACTTTCTCCATCGCCTGGGAGGAGGGCCCAGGTCTAGACCTTCAGAATGACTACGTGGGTTTCACGAAACCCTAACCTAGATACCCAATACCACCATTACTGCAGCTATTATAACCTCACATAAAGACGAATGCTTTCTTACAGTCACTCTTTACTCAACATGTGGCTATGGTCAGATGTAGTCTCGCCCGTCACTTCACACAACGAATAGTCTCCGACCTCTCTTAACTCCCGGCGTGCAAGTTGTCCCTCGCGACGTCATGTTTTGTATTTGTCTAAATACAGCTATCGTTTTCATTGTATTCTTGTGTAAAGAAAGCACAGTTCTTTACTATGTCAGTCTATCAGTATCTACAGCCAGCAGCTGGGTCGCGGAGTGTACCAAGAGGGAGGGTCCCTTGGCAATGGGTGAGGAGCAGGATGTGAACAAGTATCAAGGTCTTGCGTTGATATCTCTGGCTTATTTACATGAAGACAAGAACATTGTGCAGAAAGCTACATGCGTTTGTTGTGTTGAGTCTCCCCTTTGTTCTGCGTTTAAGGGGAACTGGAAGGTCGACGGATAGGTTAGTGACAGTTGCCCAACACACACTGTCACCTATCTCCTCTACTACATTTATCTTCATAGATTAAGGTTCCAGGGGAGTTTATTTAAATACACTTTGAAACGGTGGCATTTGCTGTTCTTTCGGAAGTGCGAGTTTCGAAACTGTGTTGTAAGAAGACATCCTCCAAATTTTGGTCAGGGCAACATGTACGTTCAACTGTCAAATATGTTATGATCACGCAGTCTTTTTATGCACTCTCCAGCCTCTAGTCTTCAACTGTGCTCTTCAACTGTGCAGTCCGTTCTGCAGGTTGACGATGAACCATGTGGACGAGGTGGCTTCCCCTGAGTTGCTGGCACTACCGGGCATATGCCGCACCGGGCCAGGACGGTATATAAGCAACGTTTGGGTGCAGGTGACTTACAGACACTACTGTTTCTTCTATGGCGATGATGAGGAATTCTCTGGTCCTTGAGTTGTACTGCAGTTTCGAGTATCCATACTCTACAACAGTCAAGTATCTCCTCTTGCCACTGCCATCTTCTCGCTGAAGTCCAGTCAGCGTCCAGCTTTGGTAAAGTGTGGCATAAGGTAGCCGGATTGTATCGAGGCTTCATAATCCAGAGCTTAGGATTTACTCTGTGGTAGATCTGTGCTGTGTGCATGATCTGACGATTCTCAGATATGCTACCCTTGACCATTAGCAACAGCTCCTGGCCATATCGAACAATACTCGCCCGATCTGTATATCCGGAGCACGGTTGTTTAAATCCAGACATGCCAAGTAAAATGAACATAGTCCAAGCATGAAAGATTGAACCAGGCGAGAAACAATCCTTGCATCAAGTTGAGCAACTCCCGGGTTGCAGGCTAACCTATAGTCACCTGTGCTATATACGACTGTTAGCTCGCTTCCTCGATATCAGGGTCCAATATTGGCACCCAAAGTAAACAGCCACCGGACAGGGCTCGCCCGGCACATGGGAAATCTCGAGACGGGTTTGTTTAGGGTATTTCGACCGGCTTACAGAGTTGGACCCCGACACCTCAACCTCGGACTTTGCTGCTGTCACATCGCAATGTATCATTCGGGTCATCAGTTTCGCGCGGCGCCGCATCCCATTCCTCATTCCTCTGCCCCCGGCAGCCGCGACTATGAGCCGAGCCTAGGATGGAGCGCACCCCCATAGCAATAAGGTGAGACTTTCGGCATGAGTTCGCCAAAGGGCTTGGCGTCGGGAATCCCAGTGGAGCTGGCCTCGTACGCCGTCGAACCAACGCAGACGATGACGACTTGTACGCGGGATGGAGGTCAGTCAAGGTAAGGTACAGTACAGTACGGAACGGAGGAGACTGCGGGACGGGCTGTCAGCGGGTCGAGATTGTTCGACTGCCGAATAAATTTGCCCAAACATGGATCCATCAAATCTCGACCGCCTCAGCCACCGCGGGCTAATGAGCACCCCCTGTCCAGATCTTTAACTGCGGGATGGCCAATCAAGTGCCTCGGAAGAGCCACAAAGTCCACCGAGCTGGGCAAATTACCTGACTCGACGCCCTTCCCGTTTCTGTATCCCAAGGCTGCCGGCCTTAGGTTGGTTGGCAGTCGACGGAAAAGATTAACCGGGCGGGAGATAAGGAGTGGACATAACCCCAACCTAGCGTGGGCGTACTGCAACCAGTTAACGTCAGCATCGGATGCCAAGAATCGTAGGGGATTCTGTCTCAGCGTGAGACAAAGTGAAGAGACCCGACCCATTGTCAGAGCGAGCGGCCAAAGACCCAGCGGGTACTCGTCCCGCCAGGGGGCCAAAACCACCACCATACTATCCATGCCATGATGGATTGATTGATTAGTGATCGCGTTACGCTGAAGCATGGGTAACAACACGCGGCTTCTGACCAGACCTTGATCCTCCCTGCTGATGAGTTGTACTGTCATAGTGGTACTGTGACCCTCTTGGTAGCACCAACCCACGTTACTTCTCCTGGCGCATGAGCATCAAATTGATAGCCCAAGTCATGGCTCGTCCTGCCAAAGACAAGACTACCTAACAAGGGAAGAATGAGAAGAAAAAAAAAAAAAAAAGTTTGTGGCTACGCCACCGATCTCCCCCTGCAGCAAGCATTAAAGAATTGCCACCGTTGAGAATCTCGGCCGTTTCCCAAAAGATGTGCCATGCAACCGTTTCACTTCTGCAACGAATGCCCGTAGACTCGGCCGTTTACCTGGGTCCGACACATTCTTCTGCGTATGCGTAAGTACTGTACTGTACAGAGAATGCCTACACGACAGGACAGGACAGCCGCGCGCGCATTGCAGGGTTCAGACGGAACACGACCCGTACGGCCCGAACGGGAGCCTCGGCGACGTCAAGACTCATGCTTGAACCGTTGTGTGTGCTGATCTCAATGCACTCCCCACCGATATTGGAAAGAAATCAGCCACAACAGCCAACTTCCAACCCAGAAAAAGGTCCATTGTCGTCGTTGACCAAGTTTCTCCCTGCTCAACCCCCCTGAACTGAAATCCTGTTGCGCCGAGCAGGAAAGACGGACTCGATGGTGGGTCGGATAAGCAGCACTCTACGGCGTGATTCTCGGCCGCGTCAGTGTGATATTGCATCTCACCTGCGCCAGCAGGGCAGGTCCAGAGGCTCAAGAGGCAGAAAGTTGGGTTGTGCATACGATAGTGACCTGCCAACCCGACTTAGCAGGCACTCTAGTCAACATTTCGCCGAGTAGCACCTCCAACATCGCTACAATGCATGTTCCAGGCCCTGCCCGTGCTACGTTGTAGTAGGATGTCGTGGTGGTAGGCTTCCTCGACGAAAAAGCAAGCAATTTGATCGAGGCGAGATGCTCACCTCCTGGAAGGATCCCTGGGGGGTCATCTCTGGACGCGGCGGCATCTCTACATGTGGATGCCGGTACTTGTCGCTTGTTGCTTTTGTATCGGGATCCAGATCGGGTGGTTGAGCCGGCGCCAGGTCTGAGGCTGTCACAAATGATCCAGAAGGGAGCACAAAAACTGACTGGCCTTTCACATGTTCGCATGTGTGCGGGGCATGGCATGGGGCGTTGTCAGTCCTTCAGGTCAGTCCCGTCAATCCTCCAGGCTCACATAGGGCACCGTTGCGACTGGGATCTTGTAACTCCAAGCACATGATCCAGGGCTGCGGCTGGGGATATGACAGGATCAGAAGTGGCACAGCCGTCGATCAACGGATGTATCTCCATCGACAACGGATCCAAGTACGGATACAGGCTGTCCGTTGGAGTAATGTATCCGAGCCTGACACAGTTAGTTGTTGGTCGCAGGGTCAAGATGGCAGCTGGAACTTTCGCATCCGGCAGGTCGTTGGTTGGTAACATGATTACCCATGCTGTCCGTCCGTCTGTCCCCCTCACTAGAGGAACAGCCGTGTGGGTATGCACGGCCAAACCTGTCAGACAGTCAAGACGAGATGTGCGGGTATCATCGTGGGCAAACCTCGAGGCTTGAATCAAGAAAAACCCCATCTCTCTGTCTCGGGGATGCTATTTCGAGGAATGTTGCATCTGACAAGTACCGTGTCGTAGTCAACCCCAAGCTGGCCCAGTACGAGGGGTTGTCCCAAAACGGCATGGAGTGGCCTGTCGCGAACTTCGCGTCGACGAGCGAATGCCGCATTCGCTGGCTGAGACGCCACGCCTTGTAAGCTCCGATGCCCCTGTCACCCACCCGGCAATAGGTACACAATCATCGGTCCCACGGACCTCCAAACTCGCTCTGGGCCCGCTTGGAAGGGAAGACAACTGGAGACACCTGGTACCAACAGCGTCGGTATGTTCGGTGGTGCAACCTGACCATTCCCCTCACGATTAGACCGTTAGGCTCATGGCGTCGAAATATGAGGCGGAGAGACGGCTTGACAGTTTACCCTTCAATCAGCGACCGAGCTGCTGATGTCAATTTATGACCCCAACTCGGTCCCTGTACCCACGACACCCCTGCACGAGCCCTGGATGCGGGCGGGTGTTGATGGGTCGAGAGCTGTCATGATGAGCCCTGTTCTAGGGCAATCACCTGTATTGGGATAACAGTTCGGTAGACAAGATGATTTGTTTCCGGCCGAGACTCGATACGCTCTCGATACGCTCTCAGGATTCCCCCTTTGTCTCGTTTCTAGTCGCCAAGCCTGTACCGCACTCTAAACATGGATTGCATCCACGTCCTACGCAGCAGGGCAGAGTGATTTTCCATAATCACCGAACTGGGTCGGACGCTTTGACAAGGCTCGCTGAGCCTCCTGGGCAATCCTTCGAGAAGGGTTCTCGGCACGTGGGCGCACTGTCAAGTATCGGGTTTTCGGAGTTGAGCTCAGCAAGCCCAGAGCCGCTTGAGGAAACCAAAGAGGAGAGCCTTGTTGGTCAATGAGTCGAACCGAGTTGCCCATGTATCCTGTTATCACCCTGATCCCGACATCTCGAGACCCTGAGATCCTCCCACCGTGGGAGGGTGGCATGACGGGACTCGTTGGAATGCGTCAAGACGGCTGTTGGTCTGGCCTGGCTGCGGGCACTGCGGCATTGTGTCTTCCGCTGGCATGCCGCACACGGCAGACGGGAGTCTTCTGCAGGGACCAGGCTGAGCAGCCGGGCATGAAGAAGAAAGCGGTTGGGAGGGTTGTATCGCCAAGGAACCCTGGTGAGCCCCGGACTCTTCAGGGAGGCCCTGAAGATACAACGCAACACTGAAAGGTACAGCCAGTGGGGGCTGGCTGCAAATCCATCATGGAATCCCTCTTTCCCCCAAGCAGCGCTGCCTTGCTTTCCCCCTTGCTTGCTGACATGAACTCGCCCACGGGACTTGGCAACCAAGATTGCCGGAAGATGCTCCTTTGCGACGTATGTCCTTCCAACCCTCCAGCCTTGGTGGAGTGATATAAAAGGCTCCGAAACTTTGGACTGGCTTCCCTGTGTCTTGCCCAAATAGGAAATTCGTCTAGAAGGCTTGCGGCTATTGGCGAGTCATCAGAAGGTTAAGCCCTAGCGCGCTCCCGCTAATTGCAATGAAACCTGCCCGGCGACCATTCTGCCAATCCAGAAAGACGCTGGCTTGCGCGCTTGGAGGGGGGGATGGCGGCTGGCCCATGGGGATCCGCACTCGGTACTACAATAGACCGTTGTGCCGGCTGTTGTGCGACGTCGCGGAGGCGGTTGCCCACATGCTCGGTAATTTCATGATGCCACGATAGTGATCATCTTGTCATCGGCCCAGGAGCTATCTCGAATCATTTTCTGAAACGGGCCCGAGACTGCGTCATCACTCCCTAGCACTTTGTAGAACGGCATGGCCTCGTCATGATGCCCTTGCTGAGTGATCTCTGACGGAGGGCTGAGTCCGGGTTAAAATGCTCTAGCGCCTGGTCCAAAGATCGACGTTTGCCGCCCGCGGCAGGTCCGTCTATTTCCAGGTCCGCACTACCCAGCAATTGCCGGCTTAGTCTGGGACCTAGTCCAGATACAGTAGGTTCTAGCGAGTGCCCGCAACCAGACTCGAGCTTTGATCACAGCGAGGGCTGCGCGAGCGCATTGTCGACTCGACATGAACAATCTTCTCACTCAATGTGTGTATTGATGCGTGCGTTGATCATAGTACTGCCACCGTATTGTAAATTACGGACAGTAAATTCGGCATTCTTCTGCGTTGGAATGGGACCTTAATTGTCGACCTAAACGTGGATACGACCGATTCCAACGCTTTGATTCGAACAAAGAAGCGAGGCCGAAATCCTTCGTGTCTGATTGATCATGATGTCAGCGCTCAGCCACAGCACAAGCCCACCTTCTCAAGTCGGCTTTTCCTTGCGACTGCCTGGTGCCACATTTCCACACGATCCCGTCAAGCTAGTGGCTTTCGAGGCAAGCAGCAGTGCTAAACTGCGCTTGGGTGTCCTGATGCCATGGGGTGAGATGTACAGTAGTGTCGACACCCGGCCAGCTGGCTAGACGGAACGCAATACCGAACCTGTATCCATAACATTGTCGAGAGTGTCGATCCGCTCACTAAAACCGCTTTCATACGAGAGTTTGATTGCCGTGGAGGACCGTCATTCACATTTGCAGCGAGACCAACAGTTGTCAAGGCGATGCTGCCAAGCGGTATGACGAAAGGGGATGCTGTTAAGAGGTGACGGCGCAGTTGGCGAGCCTGTCGTTATGGAACAAGATCTCCGGTTGCTGATAAGGGACTATGTAGAGGTTGTCGATATAGAAATATGCATCTGGGTCAAGTCTCACGTGAAACCATCAGCCGCGTTCTTGAAGTGTTTTGCAATTCTCCCTGTACAGGCTCGTCTGAGCTGGCTCTCTGGGCGACGTGAGCGGATGGGTGTCGAGGTGTGATTGGCGTGGCTTCGCAGACACCGAGTCAAGGCAGGTTCTCGCTCCCGTCGGGACCGAGAGAGCCCAACGGTGTGGGGAGAGTGTGGTCACTGCGTGGCACGCTTCTGCAACCACGCCAGGGTGTATGGTCTGAAGAAGTACCCGCGCTCTTTGGACCCTGGCACCCACGTTACACCTTGGTCCGAACATCCCGGCATTTGCTTGGCATCCCTCTTAGCGGCAGTTACCCGAGCTGGTACCATGGGAGATGCTCGGTGTAAGTCAAGTGGTGGTGTCGTGTTCTCAATTGTGAGTGGAATTCCCATAAGGGCGCGATGACCAAAGGGTGATGTTGCAGCTGAACGACCTGAGCGTCTGTGCCGCCTGACCTAAGGAGAACATGGCGCACGAGACAGACGAATACATGCGGCACTTGGATTAAAAGGGGGCGGTAGCAATTAAACCCCTCATAGGCCCATAAACTGCAGGGCCAGCACCACCATCGGCATCTCAGGAGAGCCAAGACTCCATGTCCCATGGTTGTGGCGGTGGTGGTGAGGAGCCTGTTTCCAACCAACCTTTCCCAATTGATGGCCGGGCGGATTCTGAACCGAGGAAACATTCCTTGTGGGCTGATCTGGTCCGACTGTTGATCTTTACCACAGAGTGCCATGCTGCCGGGAGCTGAAACCACTTGTTCAGCCTGGGCGTCAACGTTACAGCATCTTGGATGGGTGCGCGATGCGAGAAGACAGGAGGAGAGCGAATTAACATCTGGGGAACTCGGCCGAGCGAGAAATGCCTAGGCTGTTAGTGTCCCAAAACCAGGATCGGAGATGAAGCTGGATCAGGAAGTCGACAAAGAACCACCATGCCAGATCCGCACCGCGGCGACGTGACTGTGGATCCGGGGTAGAAGCCTTAAAGAAAGCAGAAGAGATGTGACCATTCGAAAGGTGATCTGACAATGCGTATCAGCCACTGGCATTCGCTAGTGACCGAGATGGTTCGACATGTCTTTGTGACGGGCAGATTACCGAGGTCCTCAAGAGACAGGTTGCCGTTCACCGTGCCCTGTGCTTTAATCAGCCACCTGTCAGCGGTCTCGACGCCAACGGGCGCCTGGAAGTCGCCCTGTCGTGCATTGCAGAGTTGCTTGTGGTGTGGAGGCTGACGGCGACCCGGGACATATCAGCTCATCAGGTCCGTGTTCCAAATCTAAAATTCGATCTTAGCATATCCCTGTCCATGCAGTGACTGGTCACCTCGCGAAAGCAGCATCCGAGCTGGGACTGTGTCCACGGAGGTTGAGATGGACCAACCATGAGTGTGGTAATTACACAGCCATTGCTTGTCGAATGTGGAGGCGAGGCGCCACGAGGTGCGATTCTGCTCGTCACACAAGCTTGTTGCTTCCCGCATGTCGATGTCCGAGAGCAAAGTCATACCGTCACAAAGGGACGATGCGATGATTTAGATGACATGCATCGTCTGAGGCATCGTTTAGATACTGGCGACTTTGTTTGGCAAGTCTGGACCAGGCTCGCCTGGCCCCCTCACATGGCGAAATGGTTCTCGGTAAAGTGTCCATGGTCTCAAGGGTAGACGCCTGAAAAAGTCTTGGCTTCCTTGAAGACGAAGTCGCCAAAGCCTCGCGTAATGTAATGCCGACGGATTTGCTGTTGTCGTCCTTTGTGATGGAGATCTGATGCGAGGCACTTCTGTCAACCTTGGATGTCCGGCAGTCTGTGGCACGTGCTGTCGATTAAACAGTTTGGCAGGTGCCACGGCTGACGGTTGATCCGACTACCTGCCCGGTTGGTACCTATTTTTGCGACCTGCAATAACCCAGGTGAGCCGGTCAGTTGCCGCTTCTAGGCAAGGTAGGCGTGATTGGTCCAATCCAAAGCGCGCCTGTACCTGGTGAGGCAGGTACGCAAGCACGGAGTGCGGAAGCACATTCCGCTGTCAGGGTACGACAGGAAGGTGCAGGAAGGACGACGCCGGACGGGACCTTCCTCAGCTAATTACCTGTCCTGGCCTCATCCTCCATCGTCTAGCATCCATCCCATAGCAACGGCTCCGCAGCGACTGTATGTTGGTGGCGCGCACTTACCCAAGACAACAACTTCTCCATCGAAAGCCGTCAACCGCGCACTTCTTTCGAACGATGCTGACGTAGCAGTGCGTGCGGACGAAGAAAAGCAGGGGGCCGAAATGATTTCCATGCGTGCGTCTATTACTGCAAGGGGGGCTCCGACGTGGAGGATTCCGTCCGGTTGGTAGCTGACCTTTCATTCCTTGGGGCTTCGTCCAACAGCTTACACGGGCAATGACGACTAAAATATCACGATGAGCGGCCAACGAGGGAGGCTACGGCACTTGACGCCTCCTACGAAGCCTCTGAAGGCTAAAGAATGAAGAAACGCTTTCACCTGGTTGCCGGTCTCTCTGACACTTGACACTGACACCATGAGGCGCCTCCCGAGCCTCGTCTCCGCTTCTGGAATGACGACCAGACGACGGGGCACCGGTCGACATTAGCGGCTAAAGATCGTACGACTGCCGTGACGGGGCGTGACGATGAGGGCGCGCCATTCCTCTTTGAGCGACATGTGCCGCACCCAGCCAAGACGTCATAAGCGTGGGTCCGGGGACTAACGATCAAGGGTCACGGCCGGCACTGCGTGAAAAGCAATTATCCCCACGGCGCTCGATGGAACCACAGCACCTCTCTGCAAGATGGTCGAAAGTCTATCGTCCCGCCTCGAGGATCGACATGCGCTTCGGCAGCCGCCAGCGACAACCGCCGTCGAGGGTGTGCACGCATAACACTACATGCATGCCTGCAACAGTTGAGCCTGTTCATCTTCAGCCGCTCCTCAGTGCATAATTTACGAGGGCAGGAAACGGGAATACGCGCAATGACATGTTGGTCATGGCGGCCTCTCGAGCCAAAGCACTGAGAGATCCTTGCATCATCAAATCACCGCCCTGGTTACCCCAAATCCAGTTCACCGTTTTCCAACATGGTAGTGTTATGCAGCCCGCCAGATTTGGGATGCTCAAAAGCCGTGAGGGGTTCCTGTTGTCGCAGGGCCTTGCCTCTCGACCGGTGCATACCGACAGACATTAGAAGGCATCACCTTAATGACCACGATCCTGAGGGGCGGATTGTTATTATCATGACAGAATAGCCTTTGAGCGGACAATACCCGTTGTCGACACTGACGCCTTGACTAGTTTCATGGCCGGGCATTTCAAGCGCGCATCGTGCCCCACGAGTGCCGTTGACGAAGCAGATCACCCCTCCAGCCCAGGCTATATCGAACACGAGCCAGATATAGCTTCAGGGATGTAAACATGCGAAGCCTCGTCTTCAGGTCGGAAACGGTGTCGAAAACAAAGTCCGTTGCACTTATTAGGCACCTGCCCACATCCCCCGCTCTTGAGACGATACGGAGTGCGTCAATGATACGGGTAAAAGAGCGTCCCACCTGAACTGAGGGCAAATCTCTAGCAACTGCCAACAGCAGCTGGAGCACTGGGTCTTGAGGCGCTGCATCATCCCGCAGCCCACATGAATATGGCACCACTGCTCGGTAATCCCGCACTTGGGCGCTCTTATCTGTCTATCCCTTGAGCGTCATCACCAGTTCAGAGTTCACGACAACGAGAGCATCTGTGCTTCAGCCAGGGGACATTGGGGTCCGATGCTTCGTGCCAGGCTTCTAGCGTCTTACCCCAATCTGCAGGTGAAAGGGCAAGCCAGCCAGTCAGGCCAGACGGAGCGGCTTCGACCAGCCGCGATTGGTTCGAGAACGAGATCGCCCGTTTTGGGTTGACGAGCAAAGCCTCAGAAGGCCAGTGCGTCTTCGTCTGTTCGCTGATCCAAGGCCCGCTCTGAGCTGATGATGGTCCCGCAGTGACTTTGAGCGAATCCAGGGGACTGGGAGACCTACCGACCCCGTCTCCTCTAGCGCAGCCCTGGCCCCTGACGGCAAGGATCTCTTGGGATAAGGCCTGTTGGCCCTGCGACACCTCTGCCGTCCGCCATGGCCCGCCCGTCATGGTCCGTCCCAGTGCCTCTCCGGGCATGCTAGGCTGCCTCCTACCGACACTACAGTATCTGTTGGTGCTGAGTGCTGGATACTTGGTTTAGCTCGGTCTTCGAGCCTTTCCGCCGGCGCTCGCCCGTGACTTTCTCCTGCCAGATGTGATCAGTCCATGCGCCAAGACCAACCCATATAGGCTACTGGTTCTGTATAGCACAGGTTTCGTCAAGATGCTCTCGCGCGTTGGACTCATTCATGACTCTCTTGTCGCGGAGACATTTCAGACCCCGCGCTGACTTCCGCACTCGCTTGATGGCACTCTACCCAGGCATCCCCGATCCACCATTGCCTGCCGGCACATGCATGGCACGCGTGGTTTCATCAAGCATAGCATTGGCAAGGCAGTTGGCTTACGATACAGAAGGCATGTGCTGTCGTTCTGGTGCCCATCCCTCAGTTCTTCTACCGGCAGCGCCACAAGCTCCTAGCCATTAGGACTCATCCCTTTGTGGAGTGTGACCCAGGACTGAGACGCCTGTGTCGTCGCCATCACGTTGCCAAGAGCAATGGTCCTTGACCATGGTTCGCGCCGCGCCAGCCCCAAGAGGCCAATACCATTTTGACCTGCTTCGCATTCACGTCATCGGCTCTCGGTCTGTGATGGTGCTGGGTTGTCTGTCGATGAATGTTTCGAGCGTTTACCTGCGGTTAATGGCGGAGCGCACGTTCTCCCAAATGGCCTCTGTTTTGGAGTCAGTCTCGGTTCTTTTCCAGATGGGCTCGGAATATTCGAGCCCTGCTAGTCGGGTTTTCCTCGTTAGTTCCAGTACCGGCGGCCCAGGGAGGAAGGTGTTGAGGCCCTGGACGGTAGCCCGTTGTCCCTCGCACGGATACCGTCCAGTCGTTCCGTGGCATTGCTCGCCTGGACTGGATATGCTGGCTTCGGCTTCCCGTCCCTTAATCTGGATCAGGGATCTGGCTGACGCAAGGCGCCACCCCTAGGTAGGCTACCTGACTCTTGTCACTTCAGGAGGAGCCTCTGCGCTGGGGTCCTCTTGGCCCTCCACACGCCCGTCCTTGGGCATGCCTCGCGCGGCTTCTGGTGCTCATCCGCCCACCACCCGCCGGCCGCTTGCCGTAACGCCGGCGCCTGGGTCGCCGTGGGGAGGAGCCATGAGCCGTCAAGACACATCAGCCACACACGCCCCCAGGC
>SSHR01003110.1:0-12183 GCA_006518225.1 Fusarium neocosmosporiellum | reverse complement strand
TGAAGCTCTGGCTTCATGCCGACGCGATGATGAGTGTCGTATCAATAGTCGGAGAGCAAGAGCACATCAGTGAGTGAGAGATTAGTCCGAGAACGCAGAGTCCTCGTAGCCCGGGGAAGAAGGCTCCTCCTCCTCCTCCTCCTCCTCCTCCTCGGTCTGCTCCTCAGAACTCTCGTCATCAGGCTGTTGGTCCTCTTCGTACTCATAAGCGTCCTCCTGCTCGGTGACATGGCCCTGGCGGGTAGGCGACTGGACGGGAATGAAGGTGTAGGCCTGGTTGCCGGTGTACATCATGTTGGCAGCGTAGGGGTTCTGGTACTGTGCCTGTTGAGGATAAGGAACTGGCATGTAGCCGAACCCAGGAGCCATTCCCTGAGGGGCCATCAGCTGAGGATGGACCATGTGAGGAGCCATCATATGAGGATGCATGGCCTGGGCGTTGGCCATCTGTGCCTGCATCATTGGATGCATCATCCCTTGCGGCTGCATGAGTTGGGTGTTCATGGAAGCACCTGGGTAGCCGAAAGCCTGGTGGTATGGGGGAACCATAGACACATAAGGCAACGCCTGCATGCCCTGAGGAATGAGGTTGTTCTGGCCACCAGAAGCGAGGGCGTCAACAGTGCTCTGGGTAGCATCTTCCTTGGCCTTCTTCTTGGAAGACTTGGGTGTCTTTGACGTCTTGTCAGCCTTCGCAATCTTGTTGGACTTCTCACCCTTATCAGCCTTGTCACCTCCCTTGAGGTCCTCACAGGAGAAGGTGAGGCGGCCAGATCGAAGGTGCTCCTCAGACCGAGCGGCGCGCTTGAGACGCTCTTTCTCTGTCTCCATCTTGTTGTTGTGCTTCAAGTTCTCCTCGGAGAGATGGTGAGCTCGGGTGAAGACCTTCATGTTGGTCATGCGGATAGAGTCACTCTGCGAATCGTCGACGGTCTCCTAGGCCGTGTCTTCGTTGGCAGCGGCTGTCTCAATTGCAAGGTCCACGGCGGTCTTGAAGGCCTTTCGGGTAGCTTCCTCAGAGGACTTCTTCGCCGCGTCCTCGGCGGCCTTGTCGATGTTTTCCTCATTGGCACGCTGAATGTACTTGGCGAGGGTGCGTTGGATCTGTGCATCATCAGACCCGTCCAAGGCCGACTTGGCTCTGTTGGCAGCCTCTTCAGTGGGAGGGAAGAGGTTGGTGACCGATCGGCGAGGACCAGAGCGAGGACCAGCAATCCGCTGGCTGAACGAGGGACCAAGTGTGGAAGCCCGATGAGCGTGAGACAAGTAAGGGTTGCGGTTGCGCTCAAAGTCAGATGAGGTAGCAGAAGACACCGCGGGAGAAGGTGCCCAGTGAACAGATGGTCTCAACTTGTTGGGGGAGGTTAGAGGAGCATCGGCAGGCATGTTAGGAGGTCCCATGGCGGTAGTCTCCTCAAGAGCGAACAGGCCGCGAGCAGGAATTCTCAGAGGCTCAGGCTGAAGGATCTCAGTGTCCTGTGCCTGGCGGTGAGGCGACGCCCGGGATGAGGCCTGGGATTGCTTATCCTGCAGTCTCTGATACTGCATCTGCTGGTACTCGGAACCAGTGTATGTAGGCTTGCGGTAAGATGTTTCCTGGTAAGGGGACTGACCGCTCTGCAACTCAATGTACGAGGGCTGGTAGGCCGACGAGTGACGGTAGGAAGATGACTGACGCTGGGAAGACGACTGTCGGTAGGAAGACGGCTGCGTCTTGGGCTGTGACTGAGGAGCCTCATAGGGAGACTCGCCCTTTGGTGGCCAGGCACCCATCGAAAAGTCAACAGTCTTGGGGCCAGCAAGAATCTCGTTGTGGACAGAAGTAGAACGGTAGTGGCCTCTTGCGCGACGTGTCTGAGATGGCTCATTGCGAGGAGTCGCAAAAGTAGACGCGAACGTCGACGCGTTTCGGCGATGAGGTCGGTTAGGGGGGACAGTGCCATAGGGCCCAACAGGAGCGGCTGGAGCTGCGGGAGGGGGCTTTGTGCGCTTACGCTCGACACGAAGTACCGAGTCACCGATTCTCAGGCCGCTCTGTATCATTGTTAGCAGTGGACTATATCTTGGACAACATCAGGGGGTGCTTGCCAAACGAGAGATAGCCTCGTCAGGGGCATCGGGGCGATCGTACTCGACGAAGGCATAGTAGTTTGGAATGCCTTGTCCACGTTAGCAAGTAACTTGTCAGAGGCAGACATCACTTACCCGTGCTGTCAACCGACTGCTTCAAGTGAACACCAACAACTGTTCCGCCCATCGCACCCAGCTCGCGGACAAGGAGATCAGTGGCATGGCTGGGCAGTGAGCCGATGAAGATGGATCGGCGGTCCTTCTCGTACAAGTCCATGAAGGTGACATCGGTGGGATCCCGCTCAGAAGCATCCTGAGCCGCTTTGAAATCGAAGTTGACAATCACAAAGGGCGTGCTGTCACCAACTCCCTGTGAGACTGTTAGTCTTGAAGCAACCACGACGATAGTAGCTACCCACCTTGACGACATCACGTCGGGGATCAAACATTTCAAAGCGAACGCGGACCGCGGGAGGGAGACCAAGGCGCTCCTGTGTGGCAGAGTCCAAGTCTTCAATCTTGGCAATGGCTCCGAAAGGGGAGAGAAGAGACCGAGCCTCTTCGTGGTAAACTTTACCACTGTTGCGACGAATGACGAGGAAAACTACTATGCATGATGAGCAGATAGTCAAACAGATCCAGTGGAGTGTCACTTACAGTTGGCGTTGCATCGTTCAGTACGAACAGGCCGGCCGAGGATCTCGACGCCTCGGAGGTTGGCGAGGGCCTTTTCAGCCTCATCAGGTTTCTGATGGAAAAGTCAGTCTCAACTACCTATCAAACGTGTGGTTGTCAGTGTCACTTACGGTGTATTGAGCAAAGCCAAAAGGCATCTGACGCTTATCGCGCTTGATCTTGACAAACACAGTGCCGTACTTGTTGAAGACCTTGGTAACAGCAGCCATGAGAGTCAGATCATCGTAGTGCTGACTGAGGCTAAGTATCGAGTTAGTGTGTGGCTTCCAAGAGGGTGTTGTGGTTACTTACTTTGCAACGAAGACACAAGCCTCAGGGGGGTACCGAGACTGGGCATCCCAATCCTGAGGAAGACTGGAGGCGTCCTGGATAGTCTCGCTGTTGTTCGTGGGCTGAGAGCTCTGCTCCTGGTTGCTGATCTCCTGAGTGGCAGACGTATCAGTGCCAGTGTTGTCCCGTCCGGTCATGCCATCCGAGTTGGAAGGGCCCGATCTAGGAGTGTAAGCAACTGACAGACAGTGGATTTTCTGGACTACTCACCCAGAGAACGACTGGGACTCATCGTCTGCATCGCCAGAAGAGCCAGGTGGTGGGAAGCTGCAAGTTTGTTAGGGGAAGTCGTGCAACGAGCCATGGATCAAAACCTACCTTTTGGCTTCATGAAGAGCACGAGGACGGATACCTTGACCAGTTAGCCAAGTCATCCTAGAACAAAAAGAAGATTTCAAAGTGATGCAGAAGAATGATGAGTGAGTGTTCTGGCCTTCTTTGGTGCCCCAGCAGTGCAAACTACACTGGCGAAAACGGCGAAAAAGCCACAACAAAAGCAAACAGAGGCAAACAATAAATAGGCGAAAGCATAGCCTAAAGATGAGGCAAACATGCAGACACTCTAGATGAAAGAGGCAAGAGCACACACATCGAGTCCTGTGGAGACAAAACAAAAGGAGTAGGGGAGAGAGGGAGACAGCGAAAACAGAGAGAAGTAGACCACTTACGGTTGTCAGAGTTGTCGCTTCCAGAGTCCTCGGTGTAATGGATATCGAGGGAGGAAAATGCGTTTCGAAGCTGTCTTTGTGCCTGTCTGGCAGCACCCTGAGGGCGCCTCCACCCGGACGAGGACATGGTGTCGGCACCGAGAGAGAACTTTGCTGTGAATGGCGACGTTAGAGACGAGAGCGGGAGAGGCAGAGACGATGGCGACGGTCAGGAAGAGGAGAAGGAGCTTGGGAGGAGGGGAGAAGATTGAGGAGAGGGAGAAGAGAGAGGGGAGCGGGAGAGAGAGAGAGAGAGAGAGAGAGGAGAGGGGATTTACCTGGGTGGCGGGTTGCTCTGGAGGTGAACCGGAACCTTGAGAGTTACGTCGGGCGCGTTCGAAGGTGCTTCTGAAGCGACGAGAGAGGGTAACGAGGCGAGCAAGGCGTCACAGACGTGCTACTCGCGAAGAAGAGTGATGCTGGAGTGAGCAGAGAGACGTGAAGCTGTTGCTTCAAAGGTGAGGGAAGAAATGAGCGGTTGAGCAGCGAACGGCAGAAACCCGAGGGCTCGCGAGGGAAGCTGACGAGCACAAAAGGCGGATGCCTCTGGAGAAGAAGTCTGAAAAAAACACGAGAAGCTTCCTTGTCGGGTGCTTGGCGGTGCGGTGCGGTGCTCGAAGGGGAGATGCGTTGCGGGAGGAAGGTTTGCGGTGGTGTGGTGTGAAGGTGAAGGGTGAAGGAGGAAAACAAGAGAGGCGAGGTGAGCGTGGGAGGGAGATGGAGATGCAGCAGCTCAAGGGCCACCGCCAGAAAAACGAGGAGCGGGAGCACCAGCCTCAACCACGGCAAAGGCACCCACAACAGATTCACACGCGTGCAAGATTCTAGGGCTAGTCCAGGTGGCACCGGAATAGTTTTGAAACATGAATTAGGGCTTCCGTTGATCCTATTCTAGTCCATTGTGCCCTCGTCCAGGGCAAACAAGCCTCCAATATCAGTGTTGTTGTGATTTTTAGAGACGCATATAGGTGCTGTAAATTCCTGCATACGCCTCGACACCCACTAACCCACGAAAAAGGCGTCCCCTGGAAAACGTCCTAGGAGTATCGTTGGCCAGGGCATTGCACGAGGTCGAGGTGTGTCCAAACAGTCTGGGGAACAATAGACTGGGTTGGACGGAAAAGGGAATGGGCCCATAGGCAGCTTGCAAACACTCGGTGACGATTCATGTCCTATTGATATTTCCGTTCGACGCACCCCTTACAGAACGGAATTGATGCCTCGTCCATGCAGCGTGAGCGTTCTTTGTTATGTATGCTCGCCGCCGACGTTCTAATTATTTCTTGGTGTGCAGTGCCATTGACCCATCACCACCGACCGACCCTCGAGGAGCTGTGCAGTCAGCGCGTATGATTTTGATTCTTTCTACCATCTTCTCTGTGCATCCAGGACCTGTTGATTCTATTATGCAATACCCAACATTAACATCTTCGTTGCTTCTTTCAAGATTGAAAAAGGAGGTCATGATCCCGACTCTGTTCTGCTTGGTGGTGATGCAAGACCAAGTCTTCTGCCCTTGGAAACGTAAGTATCTTTTCCCCCCTCCCACCCAGAGCACTCTGTCTCTGATGACAGAAAATCTCCCTCTCACTCGATGCCGAATATCTACAGAAAATGCCAAGGTCGCTTTGTCGATCTACCCCCTTGTCGACCAACTCTCGTCGCAGCAGCTACTCGAGCGCTGACAAAAGAAGATGGACTTGCCCTCGATCGCTTCGATTAGAACCTGTCAGTAGGATACTGCAGCGTTGAGTGCAGCAGAAGACCTCAGCCCCTTCATCTACGACTCCAGAGCGTGGCCACTTACCCTCACTTCTACGCTGGGGCGAACGACAAGACCTGAGTACTCCGTCGCACCAGCGGGCTTCCCTTCACTCAAGTTTAACGGTAAAAGGCCCAGAATACGTCACCAGGGGAGAATACAAGCGAGTGTCACTTTAGGTCCCATCCCCGGGGCCCCTTGAGGGCTTGGACCAAGAACCCAGGGGATCTTGGCGGTGGACTGGACGAGGAACATGGAGATAGAGGTAAGCTTGGCCTTGTATCACTGATCCTGCTCATGCTGGCTTAGCTAGCTTTCCTAGCACTCGCAGTGTAGATCACCAGGTATTGAAAAGGGGGCGCTGCGTGGCAATGGCTCATGGAGCCAACAGCGTTGAGGATCAATCCTATTTCACACTGAACTTCCCTCGCAGACATTCCGTACACGTACGACCACCCCTACTACGCCTTTCTTACGGCGAAGACCTTTACAGACGGAAACCCAAGAGACCTTTCGATTTGCACTCGAGGCCACTACAGCCATTGTCGATGGGAAGCCCAAGGCCCGAGCTCTCAGTGTGACTTGGGAATGAAATAAAACCCCACTGGGAAGACAGAAGAACCATGGAGACTCTCTCGCTCGTCATTGGCCTTCTTGTTCTCTGTCAAAATCACTAGGGAGGTCACGAAAAGGGGGATTGGACTCCATCGTGTTACAATGACCGAGAAGACCAGTAGATCTTGTGATTGAGCCATACATATTTGAGGGACTAACACATTTACCAGTTATTTCGAATACTTAATATTCACACCTGCGCCCATACCTACGATTATCCCTCCGAGTATTCCTCCGATCATACCCCCCGACTGCACACCTCCAAGCATAGCTCCGGCTTACGAACCTTGCAGGTCAGAATCCTTCGCTTTGCACCCCGAGTCCGACATGATTTGTCGTCAAAGGAAGCCCGTCCAAGGTTAGACTCCTCCTACCTCGGGCTTGAGGGACAAGCGAAAACTCGTACCAAGGCAGGAAGAATCATGGAGAGACATATCCCCACGTCGTCGCGAACGGACACTCTGTATAGAACAGCCATGATGGAGAGAGAGGAAAGATACTGATCAAGTTCCCAATACATGTGCGGCAGCTTTTGGGCTGAGGAGGTCATATGGCGTACCAAGCCAGGACTTGGGTGCTCTGTCACGTCCAGCTCCTTTGTCTTCTCCGACAATGCCGCCTGTCTGCTATATAGCTCTACTGAACAACTACCGACGTCAATAGCCCTGTTCATTGTTGGTGCTGAGAGACCAACGCAAATTCGGTAGGCATTCGCCTATTGCAGGCCAGGAGAAATGGTAAGTCTAGATCTCTTCGATTGTACACTTTCCATTTCTAACAACGCTCAAACTCTCCAACTGTACAACGAACCATGCCATAGCGCCACCACTTTTCTACTCTTCCATTTTGGGAATACGGGAAATTGCCAAAAAAAAACGCAGCTTGCTCTGCGTTGATTTCAACATCGGGCGTTGGGGTGGAAATTCTATTGTGGCAATGTGTGGGAAAAAAAGGGGGCTAGGCATAACATTCGCACCAAGGGAGACAAACATGATAGGTTTGACCTGGCCTTGAATAAATCTAGACACGGCTGCAGCACTGCATCCAACAAACGCACAGTTCAGGTGCAATGGCGCATTGGGGGGTTATTTCGGCCCTCAAAGATCTACTCGATGACAAACAGACACACACCAAGGTGATCGGTCAGCTGGGAAAATTACCTCCCCTTGCTAGCAGCACCCTCGAGATGGGCTTCTTTTGACTCCACTGGGGCGTATCTAGTTTTCATTTCATGCCGAGGGATCTGTTTGTGATTGCATGCAGGGTAGGCTGCAGTTTGGTGGTGGCTGGGTATCGACCCAGGCGAACCCAAGACCGTCATCATCAAAGTTCGTCCACAGGCACCCGTATCTACTCGGCCCCTTCAACAACGTGGCTTCTTCCACTCTCTCAATTCAACCCTCGGCGGGACCTCGGGAGTTGGCCAACGTCTAATTCATCGTGGGCAAACAAAGTTGAACGGAAATGGCACGTCCCGTGCCGCTCGGCTGCATAACGGCATCACGGCGGGCTTGTTGAGGCGTCTCATGACTCTTTCATGCCAATCACGCCTTGAAGGCTCGGCCCGGAACTCTGTCCTAGATGATTTCTAAACCAGGGTGTGCTTTACCTCCTGTCGATATTGTACCCACCAAAAGGTCCATCAGAAGCCTCCTCCTTCTCGATCGTCACAAGGCCTGCCCAGTTGTGTACGAGGAACCTTTTACCGAAGCAGGACCATCTCGAAACCATCCAGATTATACACAGCCTCCTCCTCCTCCTCCTCCTCAATAGCATCAAAGCCTGCAAGCCGGGTCCCAACAACCTTCCACCGACGCAGGGCAGTCTCCCCCCTTAAACCTTCGCTGGTGTAGACCTCATGACCCATCAGACCTCCCTCCGAGAATATTGCAAAGCCACCTGCAGACGAACTGGACTCAACATTGCCCAAATACCGCCATGGATCAACTTCAAGGCCCGTCAGCTGGGTCGATGACTCACTTCCAACGACTTGCATGCGGTTCTACATCTCAACCTACCGTCGCATGGCCCAGCCCTTGATCTACACCTTGCCATGACGAAAATCTTTACACACGAGAGTGCGGCAAAAATTTTTAGTGTTTCAAAGCAAGTACCGTCGCCCAGAAAGGCCTGAGGGAAGGGGCTAACAATTGAAGTAACTTTGTAGTGCCGCCGAGCCTGGAGAACAATCCCCCCCTCGTTCACGAACCCTGTGGTAATTGGGCTACTCAGTTATTGCCAAAGACTTCCAAGAAGCTTAGGTTAGTCCAGTGTGACTCCCTGAGGATAGAACGATACCTAATGCTTACCTATGTGCAGACTACAGCTTAACAAAGACTCGTATAGTCTTCGAAATAGAGGTTGGACACGTCCCAGACGGCCATACTCTCCAGATGGGGCGCAGCTTTACCCCAAGACGAGAGATTCCGGAAGCATCTATCTGAGGGGAAACGGGGGGCGGATCTAGCTTTCGGCCTTGCATGATGCCGAAGAGTGAGAGGGGAGTCGTTGACGACGTGTGTTGAGAACTGTTTCCCGATGGACTCGTGTGTTGGAACAGACACGCTGTATTATTAGTACGCCTGTGCCTCTCGACTTGTTCCCTTTGCCATAATTCTTCTTCTTTAACCCCCTTCTTAACTTCATGTCCTCCTCTTCTCGACTCCTCATCACTTTCCAACTCTTTTCTCAGACTCATCTTGTATCTTGCCTGCTTGTCGTTCCGCAACAAATCCATCCCGGCCTCATTATAACAAATATCTCTAGTATAGCTTCCTTAACAGGAATAGTAGCAGATACTGACATCGTGTCCAGCACATACCCAGCGTCCGAAACTTGAGCAGAGTCTGTCATTTACGTGATATACCAACATCATCATGTCTCAGACGAACTCGGAGCTCATAAAGAAGAATCCTCAGCCAGAGGACGCTTCTCAGCCCACGCAAGGAGCTGCTGGTTCTGCTGTTCAGGGCATCGTTCGGCGGGTTCCTCAAGGGCCACGATACATGCCCCCTCACGTGAGAGCCCGACTTGCATCCCACATACAACAACAACCGCCCAGTGAGCCGAGCTCCTCCCAAGAGTTAATCCCCAGGCAGCTCATGTCGAGGGCCACCATCGAGCACATCGGCTTCACGTTTGCGGCGGCAACTAGGATGTGGGACGCCTGGGTCAACTGGCCTTCAGGACTGATCCGGCGCGAGATTGACCCTGACGACGGAAGGGCTGATATTTCGTTCCGGATTTACATCTTGAGACACATCATCTATTCCGAGGACGCTACATATGAGGAGATGGACGATTGGAGAAGATGTATGGACGCGTACGGCCTGAATAAAGGCACGCAGGACAGTCTTCTCAGCTACGTCTCCAAGAACCCTCATCGTCCCCATTGGGATTGCTCTCGTTATTCGGTGACGCTCGTCAATTTGCGCTACCTGGAGCTTGAGACATTGAACAAGGCCTGCATTTCAGTCCTGTCCAGCCCCACACGGAACAGCCATCAACCTTGGACACATCTACAAGGTCATAAAGATTATAGTCCTTGGAATCCGGAATTGCTGGCGTCTGTTAAAGATGGGGGTGTCTCTGAAGATGGGGGGGTCGTGCTTAGTGACCGTGGGGTTCTCTGATACAAAAGATAGAAGCAAAGTACTCGTCTTGGGACAAAAGGTTTATGACTATTAATTCTGTATGTTTGCCCGTTCAAAACTGCACTGGGAGTCGGGAACCAAGCTGGGGCGCAAAAGCCAACCAAGAGCGTGCCAGCGAGGATAGCAATCTACTTGAGCCCAGCACCACAAGCATAAATTGACAACTAGGCCCTATACATCTTGGGGGAATGTATATCGAAACAAATTCATCAAGTCTACCTAAATCCCAGGAATCGTGCGCGGCTCTTCATAGATGGTGTGGCCTGGTTTCTTCCAGTTTCTCTGACGGGGTGCTGACACCGTCAATGAACCTGGCTTGGTGCTACAACAACGAGCCTCTCCTTGTACCACTGACCTACCTCTTGGGGGATTGTGTCACCGACACCTACCGCTTTGGAATAAACAATGTTTGTTGTTGGCCAGCTTCCACAGCATCAATCAGCCACTGTGAAACCCAACAACCCCTGGGGAGATCGGTGATCCGGCCCGGTGTCGACGGAGAGCTGACTGTGGATGGGCCTCTGTTCCCAAAGACCTGATTTGCTGCTGCGGGCTCAGTGAAGATCTATATGCAATCGGCCGTAATAAGAATAGAAAAACGGGATCGAGACCAGTGGATCGGGGGGGGCCTCAACTGGGGCTTCCTTGGCCAAGGGCAGCAGCATGTGTGCTGCCGTTCTTGTGGCAGAGTTGGACATGACAACTTTTGAGGCTCCGCCTGCGGGGGAGGGGGGACATCAATCGTTTCTTCTTCCGAGACTCGTTCGCGCGTATCCAGTCGGGTCATTCGGTATCGCGCACTCTCAAGTCGGCGGCGGGATGTGAGGTCGGGGACTGCTGGGTATACCCGTCGTTAGCTTCTGCACACCACACGCTTCAATAGTTGCACTCACATTATCGATCTTGTGATGTGTCGTCTTTCCAACGAGACGTGCTCAGAGGCTAATGAATGTCTCTTGTGCTGCGGCGAGAGGGACAAACATGTGGAAGACGAGGAGGAGGAAAGGAGAACTGAGTGTCTCGTCACACATGGTCAACTCTGTAACTTCTCTGTTACTGCTAGAGATTTGGGCGATTGGCGATATAAAGTTCGGTATCTAAAACTTTGCTACCTCTGCCTACTTCCAGGATTGCCATCGGGTATGATGACGGGGCTTGGTTGTTCTATTGTTGCTGGTTGCATTGGTCACTTGCCCATAGATTCCAAGGTTGCGTTGTTTGCGTCGTACAAACCGTAGGTGTGTGTGTGCACTAGACGCGTTCTTGCAGAACAACCAATGCCCGTTTGCCCTTTGCAATTCGGCATCGTCACTCAGAGCTTAGGTTATGTCTGGGCTTTGTAGGGCTGGTAGGTAGGTACCTAACCTACGTGGTCCAGTGTTCTGTCTGGTGACCTCGAGATGGATCTAATTCGCGCAGATCGGGCGCCGGGGATAACTTGCTGACATGGGGTGTAGACCCTCCACGCTGCAGCGTCTCTCAAGGCAACAGCTGAGAGGTGCTGAGTGAAGCTAATTACGGATTACTAAGCCTGTCGTTGGAACCATCTTCTCTCTTGTCTCATCCTTAGATGTGGTACATGTTCTTGGCAACGTGATCTACCTTGCTTATCAAGACCTACAGACGACGCCTTGCCTCTAGACTTGGAACCTCAGGGTGGTCATTGCCCTTGCCTCACACCAAATGTCTTCTTGAACTCGCACATGCCCGTCAATTACTTGTGATGCTGAGACAATGGCAATAAACCGGGCTTAGAAGGTCAAGTAGATACAGAGTGTTTGGTATGGATTGCTCCCTTTTTCGTTCCATCACCCCCCGCAGTCTCAGCCATCCACAGTGAAAAAGCTGCAGATGCAGCCCTTCATCATGTCCATTTCAGCATTGCGTATTGCATAGATGCAGTCGCAACAAATATTCAAGGCATGAAGGGTCTTCTTGGTCCCCCCCAGGGTCTGGCCCATTTGAAACGGCAATCCGCGGAAGCATTATGTAGTAGTGTGCAAACGAGGCACTGACCTCCATCTTGGAGGACTATCAACGCAAGGACACAAGCCACTTGAAGCATAGGCACAAGCGCACATTCTCGCGAGTGTCCTTGTTGGATCACTCTGGATTCAGGGCGGCTGAACCTGGGCCCCCCTCGGTAGTCCTGATTAGTTTCTCAAGGGAGTTCCAAGAAGAGAGGCGGCATTCAACTGCGCGAGATGTCACTTCACACTTATTTCAGCCATCCTCTTGCCCACGCCATTTCGCTGGGCTCACTGCTGAGCCAACAGCCTCAGGCAGGCCCTGCTCCCGGATGTGCTGTCATGCAAGCATAACCATTCCAACGCAGGATCCTTCCCTTCCC
>SSHR01003106.1:0-41643 GCA_006518225.1 Fusarium neocosmosporiellum | reverse complement strand
GGGCTGGGCTGGGCTGGGGGCGCTTGTGCTTGTCCAGTGCTTGAGGTGCGCTGGCGTTGGCGCCCCTTGCCACTTCCACTTTCAGCCCACTCCAGGTTCAGCCTTGGACGCACTGGAGATTGCGGGAGCTCTCCTCTCTTGCATGCGCCTCGTGTGGCGCAACCTACATACAGACAATGTGATGTGAGACTCGAGCTTGAATGCATACCTGGACAAACCACAGTCATGAGATGAAATGATAAACCCCTTTTTGCCTTTATCAACGCCCATAAATTCCTTCTTTTCCCGCAAACAACCCCCTCATGACCCTATCATTCACGAAGCCTAGCCCAAGGCGGATGTGGCTTCACCATCTTACATACCAAGCAACCATCTCAGCGTCAACGCTTCAGCTATGAACAGGTTTCTCACAAAAGCAAAAGGACGAAAATCACCACGGCTCTCCAGTTCCAGCCCGGGTTCGCACCATCAACGCCATGTATTATGCTGACAAGGTAACCAAAATGTTCCCAGCATCAGCAAGCACATTCAACTTCCTCACGACAACCCCAGCCCGATGGGCGCCTCCTCTTCCACCGGACCGCTGCTCTGCAGGTTCCGTCCCACCAGGTTGACAAAGTCCAACCCGACCTCTGACAGCTTCTGGGCGTGCTCCCTGGCCCTGTCCATGCACTGCGTCCAAACTGCTCCCCCAGGCTCCGTGCTACTAAGCTGCCGTGCTAGGATCACGTTGAAAGCTTCCACCTCCTCCTTGGACCACTTGACGCACACACTCATCATGGGAGGAGGAAAGCAGGACTGGAAGCATTGCACCGTGTTGTGGATGATGGTGAAATACACAAACGAGAGCTCCCAGATATAGAGGTGGAGGTCTCCCTGAAAGATGCATTGCCTGAGCTTTGTTAGCTTTTGTTCCCCGCGTTACCTCGCACCCTCAACTCACCTTGATCTCTTGTGAATCGTGCCTGTCCTCGCTGCCAGGTATGACTCCCTAGCACTGTCTTCAAACCCGAGTCTGGTCAGCCAGCTGACGTTGCGTCGTGTCTTGGCATTGTTGTCGTGCGTCATTTCAAGCTCACGAACAATCATGCTAGCCAACTTGGCGCATCTCTCGCCGACTTTAAAGTTGATAAAATCCTGAGCGATGGCATTGTTCTTGAGCCCTCGAGCAATAGCCTTGAGCTTCTCGACGCGGACAACAGCCACCTCGAACCTCTGCATGGCAACATCGATATCAAGGTCGTCCATCTCACTCTCGACCCAGCGCAGGTTGTGCTGCTTGCCGTCCACCTCGATGAGCATGTCCTTGATATCGGACAGAGTCGCCAGGAGCTCTGTCTTCTGAAGGAGACCAGGGTCTCGCGAGGCAAAGTAGTTAATCGTCTCACGCGCTTTGTTGTTGGCCTCCATCTCGGATCGAAGGCCCTTGCGGAGCTGCTCAACTGCTTTGCGCACGTTGAGAAGCAGCTGCTTCTTCTCGGGGTCTTGAGGTTTCTCCGTCCGATAGATGAAAGATTCCTGACCGACCCCTCGCACCATGATGGCATCAGCCAGCTTGTTGCGTCCTCCAGACTCACTCGCAGTACTCGTCATGTCCACCACCTCGACATCCAGGAGCGGCCAGCAGCGGTCCGCCACCATCTTCATCATCGGCCCTCGTGCGTCGGAGTTCGACGCATCAGTCTTTCGCTTCTTACGCGATGCTATGAGCAGGTGATCGTTGAGCAAAAAGATCTGCATCGCCCGGCGTGACTTGTACGTGGCATTGTCCAGCTCGATCCAAGGTCCTGCGTTCTGGACAACATGACGTCCTGCCGCGTTAGGGAGGAACTTTTGCGATCCTTCCACGCCCTTGAATAGTGCCTGCATCTGTGTATTCCAGAGAGCGCTTCTGTCTGCGACGGAGCTTCGCCTATCCCTCTTGCTGAGCGTGAGGTCCCCAGACATATTGGAGTCGTCGCCCTTTGCGGCGGCTGCCCTCATTGCCGTTGTGTTCACCTTGAGCTCCGACATGAAGTTCTTTAAATTTCTCATCTCGCTCTTGAGCTTCTCCGCCTCCTTGCTGATCTTGATGAACTGTGTCCTGTTCTGCATGACGCTCTGTTGGAGGTCTGTTCCCACGCGAATTTTGACCTTGCGGAGTGAGTCTTCGAACTCGCGGATCTGATCCTCGGTCGCATCGCTCAGGACGGCCGCGACATATTGATCTGGAGTCAGGTCTGGGTCTCGCAGTGCCTTCATGTCCACGACGGGGGCAGCTCCGGCTCGTGAGGGGGGCGGTCGGGTAGCGGCATGGTCTCTGGGCTCGTAATTACCCAGAGAGGGCGCTGGCGGCATGGGGGGAACACCGGCATTGTAATTGTTGGTAGGTAGAGCGTTAAACCGTGTCGAGTATCGTCGTTTTACAAGATCCGAGGTCTGGGCAGAATATTGTGAGCATGTTGGGTTGTAAGGGATTCAGGCAGAGCACACCTTTCCACCAGCCACTGGTGGTGGACGCGGTCGAGGTCGAGGGACAGCCTCGCCAACCGGCGGCGGTTTGGCTGAACCATCCTGAAGAATAGGACTCGAGATCTGTCTGGGAGCGCTGATGGTCGGGCGCTTCTTCCTCTTGCCGCTGCGGAGCGAATATATCTTGCTGCGCTCCTCCGACATGTTGGGCAAGGTACGGCGTGAGGCGTTGGATCAGGCAAGGCGCGCGGGAAACGGCAGCACTGAAAGGGTTTCTGCAGGTTTAAAAGAAGTACGATATGGCACCGAGTCGCGTGTTACAATGGGTATGGGGTGTCATTCGAGTTCAAAAAAGGCATGCCTGGCTGTGACGCCAGCCGAGCTGTCTCTTCTTATTGAAGGTACGTACGTGTAATCGTCGAGCTCCCCAATGGAGACATCCATGGATCGAGGCACAGGCCCGGCCGTGTCAGGAGGTGGGGGTACGTACCCAGCCTCTCTCAGCCGCGCGCTCCAAGCCTCCACTGCCACTGTCAGTGGTTCCGAGGGGAAGAGCTCCAAGGCTGCGCTGGGGTCGTCCAAAACAGGACTAGCGCCATCATGTGCTTCCGGGCAGTTCAGTTTGTCCCATCCCATGGCTTGCTAAAAAATTGGTTTCCCAATCGCGACGCCTCCAAAGCTGCCGCTCTCGCTCGACTTCTTGGACAACCCTACCAGCATCATTTGGACGAAGTAACCGCTCCTCCTTCTCCGACCTCGCTGCAGACATCGCCGTCTTGTCCTGCCTCCTGGATCTCAGCATTGCCGTCTGATCTTGGGGTTTACTCGGCCTCGCCCTAGTGTCCTGCCCGCCACATCAATTAATTACCCGTCATGGTCCAAGTTTCAACTGTGGTGACGGCATCTGTCGTAACCGCCGCCGCCGCCATCGTCGGTAAGCCTGCACCGATCATGCCTCAGCCGGCCGTACAATGTCGAGGCTGCGATCCGATTGAGTCCGAGGAGAGCTGTGTTGACTAACCCGGACTTTGCCCCTCTCACCTAGGTTATGCCGCATACTTTGACTATCAGCGTCGAAACCAGGCCGAGTTCCGCAGGAACCTGAGGAGGAACGAGCGTAAGCAGGCCCGCGCTGCCAAGGAGGAGGCCGAGGCTTCGACCCAGCAACAACGCAAGAACATCCGCGCCAGGGTCGAGGAGGCCAAGGAGGAGGGCTTCCCTACTGGTGTGGAGGAACGGGAAGCCTTCTTCAACGAGCAGGTCATGGCTGGAGAGATGCTCAGCCAAGATCGTACGAGCTGCCCTCGAATTGACTGTCCGCAACTTGTTAACCTGCGTCTGTAGCTTCTAAGGCTCTTGAGTCTGCTCTGGCTTTCTACAAGGGTCTCAAGGTCTATCCCGCACCTGGAGATCTGATCCGCATCTATGACAGCACTGTCCCCAAGGTAAGGCTGATAACCACCGTTGGTCGATTCGTATAATTCTGACACCTGTGAAGCCTATATTAGACATTCTGGCCGAGATGATCGCTTATGACTCGACGCTCGACATCCGGGCGCCCGCTCCTGCAGGCATCAGCCTCGCCGACATTCCCAACGTCGGCCTCGACTAAGAAGAGTCTGAGACAAGATAATCTGGAAATCTACCCCCCCAAAATCTTGCGGTGCTCACTACTCACTCTCCGAGCTCCTCAAAAATCTGAATGGAGACCTGACGGCCTTCGATGTACCATAGTTCCGCTCTTCCAGCTTCCATAGAGCTTTGTGTAAACAGGTGTACGTTGAAACGAATGGGCTTGGGAACGGCAATGCTGGCAGCGTTTCCGTCACACATGAAGTTTAATCCTTTTTTTTTAATTCCTTGATACTTCTCCATCTCGTGCAGTAGCTGTGGGCGTGCTCGGCCGTGATGCCATACTAAAGCCACTCCTGCCTATGACGCTTCAATCTTACGCCCTTTTCTATCTACTCTGTCGTCCCTCGGATCAAAGCCACCATTGCCCCAGTTAGACCAGTCAGGATTTGGCTCCGGGTCCATATAATCCTCGGGCGTCCAGTCGCCGTCGGGACCACGCTCCTCCAGCAGGTCAAAGAACTTTTTGTAGTCAATGCGGGTGTGCCACTTGCCGTTGACGTTGAACCTGTCGCTGGCCAGCAGGATGCAGCAGCTGTGGGCATGCTCAGCCGCGATACCGTAGTTGAGGCCCTTCTCCTTAAGCCTCTTCTCCAAGGCCTTGACAAACTCGCAAACTTCCCAGTAAAAGGGCACATTGGACATGCTCAGTCCTGCGTTGGAGGACGTTGATGTGCCGCAGTATGTGACACCCTTGACCTCAACAAAGCAAGGGAGGCCTTTCTCTACGAGCCGAGCGTAGCCCTCAGCCTCTTCCTCCACGTTGAAGCCCTTGACGAGCGTCAAGCGGAAGACGGTTCTGTGGCGGAAACGCTTCTCGCGAAGGATCTCCAAGCAGCGCTGGAATCTCTCCCAAAAGTCTCGGTGTAGAGGCCGGTCAATCTTTCGCAGAGACTCCTTGTCGGCGGCATCAATAGACACGTACAGCTGGGTCACCGCCTTTAAAGCCGCCAGCTGGTCAGGATGCTGGGCGTTGCAGACGAGGAACGACGAGATGCGCTCCGCGTGCAGCATGCCGAGGAACTCGTTGATGTGGGGGTAAAAGATGGGCTCGCCGACAAGCGACAGCGCGCAGTGCCTGATCTGCATGGCTTCGGCGAAGCGCTCGGCTCGGACACCGGGCATGCCACGTAGCATCTTGATCTTCTTGTAGTGGTTGGTCTTGACGCCCTCGAAGATCATGTCCGGGGGGTCGACGACCCATCGCCAGGTGGTTCCAACGGGGTTTGTGCCGTGACGCCAGCAGAAGACGCACTTATTGGAGCAGGAGAGCGAGGGGGTGGTTTCCATACACTGGTGCGAGTTGATGCCGTAGAATGAGAACTTGTAGCAGGATCCTCGGCCGCGGAGGGCCGACTTTGTCCATCGACAGGTCTTGACTCCGGAGTGGGATCCTACGATGGCATAACCTTGTTTCGTGAGAGCGGCGTATGTGGGCGAGTTCTTGGCAACCATCTCTTTCGGTCCTTGAGGTACCATCTTCTTTGTGGAGCTGTATGTGGTGAAGTCGACGGCAAGGGGCGCCTTCTGAACAGTTGAACCGTCATCCTTTCGAATCATGCGTCCAAGGTCCTCGACATCGTCCAGGGGTCTTCCATTCTTCTTGGCGTCGCTAGTGTCGGCGTCTTCGAATAGAACCTCACCATCATCCTCATCTTCGGCAATATCTTCAACGTCACTCTCTTCCGCGGCCCCACTGCCTGGAAGACCCTCTCCCAGGTTTCCAGTACGGGCGACATGTTCAATGACTTCCTCAACACCCTTGGTCCATTCTTGTAGTCGATCCTCGTGGTCACTCTTCATGTCGCCCATGCCGACGGGGTAGGCCCTCTTCCGGCTGGTCAGCTTGGCCATCCACTTGTCAACCTCCTTTGCCTGGAAACAGAAGCCTTCTCCCTCTGTGGGCCAGTTCTCCTTGTCACCGAAGCCAAACACGGAGTAACCTAGTAGACCAGAGAGGGGTGCAGTATCAATTCGGAAGTCGTGGTGAGTCTCTTGCAGGTGTTCGAGGAAGGTGTCGTTGATAGTATCGATGTTGTAGCTGGGAATGAGGAACGTGTAGAAGAAGTCGACATCTCCATGCATCTTGGGAGGGGCAATGAAGTAGTCGTCAAAGTCGATCTCGGTGAGGTCCTTTAGCTCGGGCTTGAGGAATTGACGACCAGATTGCTTGGCAAGTTTATCCTGTTTGGCTTCCAACTCTTTCAGATACGCCTGCGCAATCTTGTCCGTCTTGGTGGTGATGGACGAGAAAAAGATGAGGACCCCGATTGGCCGCGTAAGAGCCTTTTCTTGTTCATTCTTCTTGGACGGCTTCCTGGCTATCCCGCCCTTGATTCTTCGAGGTCCCTGGGGTTTGACATCCTTCTTTTCATCGATCGTCTCGGCGGCTGGGGTCTTTACTTCGGTGACTGCCTTGGGCTTGGGAGGCTCTTTGTAAGTCTCAGTCAAGGCAACCAGTTCCGTCTTTCGACCAATGAAGGTGAGATAGATTCGAAGGGTTCCGAGGATGACGAGCGCGGCGACGAGAATGGGAGTTCGGTGAATATGCCAGACATCGACCAAGTCTGTATTTCGAGTCAGCAATCATGTGCGCGACACGGACAAGGCGCATCGAATCTTACCTTCAACAAAAGAGTCGAGCCGCGAGGGCGCCGAATAATTTGCCCAATCCATCCTGAAGATCTGCCTGCCGCGATCAAGCTGCGAGGCTATCGAACTCTTCAAGTTCGAGTCGGAGGAAGGTTTGTGAAGCAATGACAATTGCCGTGAACCTTCCCTCTGGGGAAAAAGCCTTTGCCCCGCCCCAGGAGAATTTTAGTGGGGACCCTGGGCTATCGTCATTGCGCATCGCCAATCGAGTGGCTGCGATTTGACGGAGGAGCTGCTTACAGGAACAAGGATAGGGCTTCAAGACTTTGATCAAACAGGTGCACTATTAACAATGATCCAATTACATAAATATTCTGCATTCTTTTTAAACATGCAATTAATTATCTATATATGCAATGATTCTCGAAGAAGGTGCTGCTGTCGGCTGTCAAAGTTGACAACAAGTACAAATCCCTTGTTAAAGAGGTGAATAAATCGAGACTTATAATACACGCGCAGGCATCAAAAACTGGATAAAGAGTCACCTAGACTCGTCTATCAGATCCCGCAGCCTGAGACTTGTCTCGAAGGTCCTTGAGGCATGGCGCATGGAACATCTCGCCAGTGATGACCAGCTTCAGTGTCCTCGTCGCCACAACTATCCACAACAAGACAACCGAGAGAGAGATGATCTATAGTTCAGTTAGCATCAACTTCAACCACAAGTGTCCAGTCTTCATACCAACGTGGAAACCTTGAAAAAGTCGCTGTCGAGGTTCTGCGCCAAGGCACTCGTGCAAGTCGCCAGCACACCCAGCGGGAATGTGAATCCCCACCAGCCCATGTTGAAGGGAAAGTTTTGCATCGTGATGATGCTGATAAGTGCGAAGGACAGCCAGACCAGGGCGAATCCCCACATCATGATGGCCAGAAACACACCCAACACATAGAGCATCTCACCCGCTCGGGCCGAAATCGTGGTGAATGCAGTGCTCTCCGGGATCAACTGCATGGCCACCTTTCCCAGCTGCTGGATGCCATAACCTCCCTGTCCGAGAGGACCGATGGGGAGGAAGACCGAGACGATAACCTCCTTGGGAGGGATCGAGTGGATGGTGAGTCGGTGGAAGTACAAAGCCAAGACACAGGCTGAGAATGACTCGCCAATTCCCCAAAGAACGTACGAGGTGATGACTGTGGTCAGAGCGTGGTGGCGGTTGGGAAGCACCTCGGCAACAATTCCTCCCGTTGCAGCCGCGACTACAGCTGGCACAATGGGGAGCAACAGAGCAGCCGTGATGTTCTGAAGGCCGGGCCGATGGCGATGCATCACGATGAAGGGCATGCTGATACAAGTAGCGATAGACAGCCAAACATCAATCCACCAGAAGGCCCAGGCGAGGTAGATGACCCAGTCTCCCCAGTGCTTACAGCAGAACACCATCATGTTGATGATGGCTTCTTCAGTGTCAGCGTTTTCCTCCACAACTTTCACTTAGAGCTGACTCACTTGCAAAGCCCATAGGCATGCAACCCAAAAAGAGAGACTGGGCGGGATGAGACACCATAGCCCCCCAGATCTCAGGGTATAGCGTATAGCGGGCAATGGAGATACCCATAAAGATTGTAAAGAGAAAGACATTGAGTCCAAAGAAGACATACGAAATGTACTGCAGCCATATCGCATTGTAGGGGAGATTATGGAGGAGGATGGAGACGATGCCCGTCCCCATGTTGACTGCAAACCATCTTTGAATGCCGTTGTTAGAGGCTTACACTATCAGACGGTCATGAATACTTACGATGGAGTAAAGTTTCGTACAACTCTTCGCCAACCTGTATTCTCCTTACAAGGCAGAGTAGACTCGCACGGCCTCGGGGCAGAGCCGTTACACGCAGCCTGCCCCTTGGAACATTGAGTCGACGAGACGTCAGACATGATGAGCGTTGCACCGCCTGCTCACTCGCTGGTGAGAATGTGACGTGAGTCGCCGATCGGGGGCGCGAGCAGCGGAAGCTAAGATTGAGAGGCGTACAAGGGTCTCTCAGTCGGCGATTGAAGGAGAGACCGGGGTTTGAGGAATGAAAAAAAGAAAGTTCTTTGAAGAATGGAGTCTTCTCGGTGCCTTTTCGCGATCAGCCCGTCGTTTATTGCCAAAGGAAGCAGTTTTTATACAGAGAAAAACGGAGCAGGCGGCGAAAAGAGCCTTTGCCTTGGAACGCCATGTGGACATGGTTCGCGGGTTTCCATGTGTCAATTTCGGCCCCCGACAACCGGTCTAAACCCAACATGAACCCACAGAGTCCCCGATCCCTCCGACATAGGGCCTACGGAGGCGGATAGCGGGTATTTCGCCATATTCTAGACTTGCAAAGAGTGGGAAAAACCGTCAACTTTTTTTAACCGCAAACAATTGCTTGTAGATGGAAACTCTCCATATGTCCCCGGTTACCGTCGTCATCCGTGGCAACTCGCCTCAACACCCCTGAATCCCTCCCGTCCCGCGGCAGCAGCAGCGCTCGCTTGCCCGCCCTGTACCAAAAAGGTAGCGCCCACTCAGATACCACGGAATACCAGCAAGATACCACAGCCCTACCTAGCGTCGCCGCGTCCAACCACAATCGCCAGGCGCGCTCACCGGACCAAGTCTGGGTCGCCGATACAGCCCGTGTGGCCTTTGAGCAATCATGTCGGTGACCGTTCGCGACCCACAGCCAGACGTCGGTGATACTATCGCCCGGATGCTGAGAGCCGGATCTGACCGATGGGAGCCAAGGAAGGAGAGGCCACACACGTCGTTGTCCCCCGCCCCGTGTTCCCAAGAAGCTGTGTTGTCCCTTTCCCTTCAGATACCGCCCTTCAATCCTAGAACGAGATCCGAACCTAGAGCATCATCATCATCAACCCTCAACAGTATAGCAACCATGGCCATCGGTATCCTTTCAAGCTCGAGTGCCCTGAGCACCGGCCCTATCAACGTCCCTAATGTCGGCCCGTTCCAGCAGAACCGTTTCAAGGAACTCGTGCAGCACCTCAAAGAGGCTCTCGGCCCGTCGTCGGGTCTGACGTCTGATGATGTTGATGTCGACTTCCTGACTCGTCTCATGCAAGACTATGATGGCTCCGATATGGAGTGGTCCCGATATGCTTTTGGCGACCACACCAGGGGCTACACCCGCAACCTCGTCGACGAAGGCAACGGCAAGAGCAACCTGGTGAGTCTTTTTCGGTCAACTCGACCTAGCCCAGCAGTGACTGATGCCTTGCATAGCTTGTCCTTGTATGGTCTCCTGGAAAGGGGAGCCCTATCCACGACCACGGCAAAGCCCACTGCCTCATGAAGATCCTCAAGGGCAACCTGACCGAGACTCGCTATGCCTTTCCTGACGAGGACGAACAAGAGAAACCGATGGAGGTCATCTCTGAAAAGACATATAAGGAAAACGCCGTCGCCTATATGGCTGACGAGCTAGGACTCCACAGAGTGTCCAATAGGGGTAGCGACTTTGCTGTCTCATTGCACTGTAACTCCCCCCTTCAGCCCACGACACTTGTCGCAGTTAACTGACCTGCAACTCTGCAGTATACACTCCGCCCAATGTAGCGAAGAAGGGATGCCACATTTTTGACGAGAAGACGGGGCGTAGGAGCCACGTGCCGGGTTGTCACTACTACTCGGCGTACGGGCGGCTGCTCAAGGAGTAGTCAACGACAGGCACGGCTTCAACAGCCAAGGCCTTGATGAGAAACGACCCCGTGTGATTAGCGAAGAAAGCAATGAGTTTTGTTTCCGGTTCCTTTGGTATTTGTTGCCGTTGGTATGGCTAGATTGGTAGATAGAGCAAGCCGAAGGGAGGAGTCCGTTTTTCTATGTCGGCAGCACAATATTAGCATATAATGAACCGCCCTGATTCATAAAAAAAAGACCCGCAACTGGTGCAGAGGCGTTGAAGAAGGAGGATGAAGGAGGAAAGCTGGCTCTGCTGGTCGTCTTCCTCTTGTCAGGCCTTCATCGCCATCAAGCACGCAATTCCAGCTATGCCCTATTTGGGAATGCGTGCGGGAAACACTGTAATGCACTGTGCATGTCGCGATACCGAGCCGTCCCGAGTCCCGTTGATGACGCTGAATAGGAGACCGGAATGAGCGGAAAGAAGGCGTGAAAAGGTCACACAAGTCTTGGAAGTGCAAGTATATTGTAATGTGTGTCTTCTTTACTGAGATATTGTGCTGTTGAGGCAAGGAATTGGAGATGTGTCTCTCCGAGAGCCGGGTGTCCCAGCCGCCTGATCGCGCAATTCATTGCCGAAGCCCACACGAGTCAAAGGTGCTTGGCCTTTGGTCAGCCTCATGACACTGTCTCCCGAGCATTATCTCCTGGAGAGCTGTTCCTCAAGGAAACCTGGGAATTAACTCGGTTTCCTCGCCGGAGTGATCTGCAGCGTCCTACGAGAGACTCTATTCGAAACTGCGTCTAGGCCATCAGGACATTGCAACTATGCACTGACAATCTCTCTGGCCGGTGTACAAGGAAGGTCCCTGACTTTCTGAGTGTCTTCTACAGCCTGGAGTTTCTGCTGATTGGCTCGTTGGTCCCGGCCTATGTTGTTTCTTGACTTGATGGACACTATTACTAGTTCGTCTTGACATGGAACTGTCCCTAGATATGAAGAATATCCCCCTTCTTTACCCATATTGGTCATTTACCTTGTCTTATTTGCTACGCTGTATCTTCAGTCATACAAAGCTGTACGAAGGCGTTAATGAGAGGAACACTCTGCTATCGGCGATGCAGGCATCTCCTACCTACGCAGGGTGAATGCACCCAGAGCACATGGAACATTCGGCCAGACCAGTACTTGGATCCAGATGATGCGTTCCAATCACTTGACGTCAGACACTTGGCAGAAGAGGCAAATTCGCAGTCCCTTGAGTCCATTCACAAAGCCAGGCCGAATACGTGCGCCGTGGCCTGCTTAACCCCTCATTCACTTATGCGCCCTCTGTTCACTGGAGCGCTTCGGCGGGAGCATGGGTCTGCGAAGCTAGGTCCTCGGATCGGCGTCCGAAACGTGGGATGCCGATTTCTCATTGAGGGGAAATTGCGGGAGCAAAACATGGTTTGCATGGAACCCCGGGTCGAACTTGTGGAGAGGCCCGTCCCCGCACTCTCGGGAGATCTTTCACATGGAAGACTCGGTGAAGCCTGTTGATGGCCTTGTTAGACTGGGGGTTCGTGGTTGGAGGGCAGTGCTCAGGCATAGTCGGCTGACTCTTGAACTATATGTGATGCGGTTTAGTATCCCGGAGGCTATTGCACCGAGATCGTCCCAATGAGGTAACTCGGCCGCTTGTTGTTTAACATAGATCATGCAGGAGGGCCGGTTCAACTGGCGTGCTTGGCTCTGACGGTTGCTTATATAGAACCCGCCCTCGTTCGTCACTGAGGGGAGGGGCCAGGCTGACCAGCGAATGCCCATTCCTTTGTGTTGATCGTTTCCCTTCTCTGGCTCAGCTTGTAAGCCAAGATATAAAAAGATGAGACTTCTATCGCTCTTGGCTGCCGCGACCTCGGTCGCTCTTGTTGATGCTCGTGCCGTCAGCGACCTGAGCGCTCGCCAGGACTCCAACTATGTCGGATATCTCATCTCGACATTCAGCGATCCCACTCCTCAGGTCCAGTGGCATCTTTCAGATGGCGACAGTGCATCGAGCTTCAAGTTCTTGAACGGCGGAAAGCCTGTCCTGACATCAAACGTGGGCACAAAGGGAGTGAGAGACATTTTCCTCACCACCAACGCTGCTCGGTCCGAGTACTTTATCATCGCAACAGGTGAGGGATGAAATCGATCTTGGCTATTAGAGCACGTACTGACATCATGATAGATCTTGATATTAATGCAGAGGGCTTCAACTGGGACTGGGCTACTCGGCACGGTAGCCGCGGTCTGGTCGTGTGGTCTTCAAAGGACTTGGTGAACTGGTCCAAGCCTTCATTGAGGATGTGAGTATACAAACCGCCTAATCCCATCTTCCGATTTGGCTGATATAAATACAGTGTCGAGATGGAAACTGCAGGCATGGCCTGGGCCCCTTCTGTTGTCTGGGACGACGCCCAGAAGCAATACTATGTCTTCTGGGCATCTCGTCATTACAGCTCCTCCGACACCGGGCACACCGGCGTCGCCAACCTTGATCGCATCCGTTATGCCACCACCAAAGACTTTGTCAAGTTTAGCGCACCAAAGGACTACCATGCTCTCCCCGACACTCCCCTCATCGACCAAGAGTTCCAGTACCTGGGCAAGCCCGGCAACTATGTCCGATTCCTCAAGAACGAGACGGTGAACCAGGTCTACCAGGAGAGAACTGAGAACGGACTGTTTGGAACCTGGACTCGGATTCCTGGATACGTGCGACCCGAGACGCCGCTCGAGGGCCCGGCGTCGTTTGCTGATCTCCGTACGCCTGGGCTGTATCATCTTCTTCTTGATGACTACACGCAATACGTGCCATTCCAGACTTCCAACATTCTTTCGCCCAAGTGGGAGAAGTCTAACATTCCAAACTTCCCCAAGGGGCTGAAGCACGGCTCTGTTACGCCGCTGACCCGAAAGGAATACGATGCGGTTGCTGCTAAGTTCCGTTGATAAGAGGCTGCATCAGATGCTTGTTGAAGCAACATCAGAGTTCTTAACCGGCTATGTCTCGATAGTCCATATATTGAGAGGTTAGACATGTATATTAGATTAAGTATCAAGGTTGAAGACACTTGGAACTTTTGGAAAGTCATTCACCGCATGTATTTGAGTGCATCTAAACAATCCGCTCCCATTCCACTTCAGTTGGCTCCTTCCAATACTTTGCCTCCTCCAGCTGAACAAACCCAAGCCTCTCGAGAACTCTGCCGCTCCGAGTGTTGGCACGTTCAGTCTCTGCAATAAACTTGGTGACGCCTCTCTCCGCCGCAGCCCAATCCATCACCGCCTCTGCTGATCTATTGGCGATGCGCTTCCCCCAGTGATTGGGTGATACGCCGTAACGGATCTCGACCTTGTCCTTCCATGATGGGATGTGGCCGACGTCCCGCGCCTGTCGTACACCTGCGTAGCCAACCCACTCTATCTCCTCGAGCGCCAACGATTCTCTGCCAGCGTCCAGTACTCGGATTTGTTCATCTTCAGTAAGGCTCGGTACTGAAAGATTCCTGGTGACGGCATTGTCTCCCAAAACGCGCTTCTGATCTTCTTGTTCCAATAACCCCACAGCAAAGTCGCCCACGCCCCTGTTTCTCCAGTCATTGTCCACATCCCGAGTCGAAATGATCTTGTAAGTCTCCTCATCGGTCCAGGATCTGGCGGGGAAATGCTCCCCAAAACCCATTTCACAGAAAGAGGTATTGGCGTGGAGGAATGCGTAAAAAGCGCGGTAAGATGGTGATGAGATAGCAATCGGCGTAGGGACCAAAATCAGATTCGATTTTATCAAGGCCACGGGGCATTCGATGTCGTTTGTTGAATCATGTTGAGTTGTGGAGGCCATTTTTGATCAATTGAGTATGTATATATGGTGTAATAGGGAGCAGATAGGTGTTGGAATTCAAGACAAAATTTGCAGTATCCGCATTCCATGTTAAATGGCCTGCTTTGTAGTCTTATTCGCTTACCAAGCATATGGACTATAACTGACAAGGAAAACCGTTTAATCAAACGTTACAACTTGCCGAATGACTCAATGCCCCAGAACTTTTAAACACCTGCCAGTTTCGTATAGCTGTCAGCCGTAAACCCCATAAAATGGATATTAGACAAAAACGCAGATAATATGAAACGGAGAATTACCACACGAGTGTCTAGTATTTGTATATGCATGAACACGGTAAGTCTATAACTAAAAATCACTTTTGTATATGGCCTGTTTCCGTTCCATAGCCCAGTGCTCGAATGATGCTAACCAATAAAAGCGCCTCGTCTATCAACCACATCAAGCATCGCAGCTTGCCAGCTTCTTCCTCTCACGTCGGGCCTGGAACCAAGCAGAAGTGTCGCCCATGGGGACACTGAAGGGGAGCACTTCCTGGCACAGGTAGTAGGCGACGCAGTAGAATCCTAGCAGGCCCGCGATGAAACCGAAAACACCAGCAGCCTTCATGAGGGCAGTGCTAGTAGCGGCATTGCCGTCGGCGAGAGCAAAGTAGGACGAGGCATCAAAAATCAGGCACAGCTCAATACTGATGAAGATGCAAATGTACACAAGGTTGCTTTGAAAATTAGCAAAGCCAAGAACGACTGGGTAGCATGTCGATCACTTACAGCTGAATTGAAGCAATAAGGAAAAAGATATTAAAGACGGCCCAGATTAGAACGAAAAAGCCGAGTGCGTTGTTGTATTCAGGGTTGGAAGCGCCTCCATACGCGTCGATAATGCCCCATGAAGGGATAAGGGTTGCACCGTAGCCACCGTAGAAGAGTCCTGAGAAACAACATCAGCTGGATGCTTCTACTACGACTGAGAATATGACTGCTGTAATGGACTTACCAAAAGCTGTAAGAACCGTGAACGTAAATGTGTCTCCCTTGATCATTGCCCACTGCGCAGCGATGAGCAGTCCGACGCAGGCCACAAAGCACAAGTTTCCGACAAATACTGTCTGGAGAGACACGCCTCGGAAACCCATCATAGCCAGCGAGACTGTGAGCAGTGTAGTGGCGAAACCGCCCATAGCTAGAGGAGCCTGAAGGGACAACCCCGTTAGTTGTCTGTGACACTTGCTCCTGACATGGTTATCCATACCGGGTTTCCTATTCTCTCCCCCAGCGGCCTAGGATAGGCCTCTGCTGTAATCTGGATGCTCTCATTGTTCTTCGTCGAGGATACCGAGTGGGCCATGGTTGTGGAAGGATCGTCGAGCTGACGGAGAGAAGAGAGGAGAGAAGGACAGAGCTGCTGGTGAGATACTCCAAGTTGCGGAGAGAATAGGAGAAGAATGGTCTCGGGGGAACGAAATAAATCTTGAGAAGCCGGATACCCACAGACAATGGCCGGAGGTGGTTCCCGCCGTCGGCCTGCTCTCTCGGCCGGCGGCCTACACATGGAGTTACGTAAAGACTGCTTAGTCTCCCGGTTAAGCTTCCCAAAAATGCAACACTAGCCGAAAGGGTTTGAGTTGATGGAATTCTAGGGAATTAATTGGGCTGTTGCGACGCAGGGAGAGACTTGACGAGCCGCACTAGTGGTCTACCATGGATCTTGGATGATCTTGGGTGAAGATGCCTGAGCAAGTCCGTGTGCTCGCCTTTGCAAATAAGCTTAGTAGAAATGTTGGGGGTTGTTTCTCATGATTTGCCCTCACGTTGCATGATGAATTGGTGTTTCTGACCTGATGTCTGGCCTGAAGCATACCAACCCATCACCAAGTCAAGACCGGAAGCTACACCACTGGCTCAACAATGCGGAGTGATTCGGAAGCGAGATGCAATTCCTTCTCCAGAGCTAGCAAAACAATAACCCGAACCGGAGCCCCCGCGCTTCTAGTTCCCGTCCCGGCCGTCGAGATAAACACAGGGGTCGGCTTTGGCAGCCGAGACGGGCTCTTCGGGAGACTAGCAGGTCCAGTGATTGGACGGTCAGATTTGAAGGAGTGGCAATTTGCTTGCATTACACCGCTCCTGTTCAAATTCTGTCGATTTCCTCACATGTCGTGATCTAGACTCTGTTGGGGTGCGATTTTGACTGACAGAGAAACTTGGGGTTTGTTGCCAACCCCATACCCACTCTGGTCTAGACGCCCCGATTCCCGTCACCTTCCGGGGTATGGGAATGGGGGGGCCCTGTGGAGAAGGCTGGTGCTCATTCTTTTTGCCTTTTACGGTTTCGTCGGGTTTTGGTACCGAGACCGGGAGCAATCGGGCATTTGCCGACAGTATAAAATGGCCAGAGTGTTCATCTCTGGCTTGAACTTTGCATCTTGGCTCCTTGAGAGCCTCCGAGAGAGAATTCGCATTATATCTACATAGGCTCACATCGTCGCCAATCACATTCGGCCCCTGGCTCGTGCAACCCAAGCTGCCAAGGTTTCGAGATGAAGCCCTTGCTCGTAAAGCCGCTTCAAGCCGTGGCCCTCAATTGCGCGAGTGACTAATAGTCATGCAAAGTCAACATCCCGTTGGACGATGAGGCCAAACAAGACCCAGTTGGGCATCAGAGCAGCCTGACAGAGATAACAATACCTACTATGGAAGGATAGCAGCGGCTTAAGAGTTGCGAGACTGAAGTCAAGGCCTGGATCTCTAGTGGTTGATAGATATTTAAACTTGTATCTTGGGCCTCTTTTCGGTGGTTAGAGTCAAGTGCAACTCGCCGAGTATCCAACACCAAGAGTCGGATGTCAGACATTTTTCTCCCTGGGATGACCGAAATAACAGGTATGATACGGTAATATGCCGAGTTGAAGTCTCTCATACGAATATTGTGTTGAAAGACTATGTTACTTACTCCTTTGGCCCGCTTCCTACGAGAGAACCCACCGGATCACTAACAACAGGTATGCATCCCAAGGCCTTGGCAAAGATTGCCGAGCTGAGACTATCGGCGATCAGTAAGCCAATGCTGAGGAGAGAGTGCCAAGTGTGCAAAGAAATCCGTTTCAAAGACTGACAAAACATCGGTCCTTCTAGATTGTCCTGGACTAGCAATGTGATACCTTCAACTGCTTGGTGTAAGGTCGTTGGTCGAACGTGTTGCAAACCCCCCAGCTTGATCGCCAAACTACGCAAAATTTGCCATCAGCTAGGCATATTCGTTTCATTTGAGCATGACCAGTGTATTTGCGGTACGGAAACTTCTAGATTGCCATTCAATCGTATCAAATTCGTGACCTGGACTGCCATAGTGCCCCCTGATTTATGTTGCCTATTAAGCCCCTCCCCTTTTATTTTTCATGGTAAAAAGTACCAATGTCTTTTTCCGTATCAATACAATTACATCTCTTCTTCAAGTCTTGTAGCTTGCTACCAAACTCTTGTATACATCTAGTGCCTCCAGCTCCGTGCCGAGCCCGGGTCCGACTTTTGGGGTTGTCTGTCGCCCCCTGAGATCTCAACGTCCACCTGATGATTACGAGGCAGATCCCGTCCCGAGATGCTATCCTGCTCGACCTCACGGGTGATATGTATCATACGGCGGGTTGACTCGTCGTCATCGTTGCTCTCCTTGTCTTGAAAGTGGTTTTCGTGGTCGTCGTTCCTGCTGGCGCCGGCATTCGAAAGCTTCATGTGGGTTCGTCGACCGGAGGTGCCGCCGATGGTGACTAGATTTACGTCGCCGGACCGTCCGGGGGTTTTGTCGCTTGCACCGTACGAGGGGGCGAGGTTGCGGATGAGACGGCGCAGCATGGGCATGGAACCGGCGATGATACCGAGGTCGCATTCGAGGACTGTCAGCAGGACAATCTTTCCAATCTCGTCTAAAGTATTGTCAGTTTTGGTTCATGATAAGGGGGCGATGAAACGTACAGAATCTCCCAGAAGGTGCAGTATACGCCCAAGTATAGGTGATGCGGATAGTGGTGGCCACCGACGCAAAGACACCAAGCGACAGAACGCCCATGGTCATGAGCTTGGTCCTCTTGGGCATCTGGAGGCGGCGGAGCAGAAACATGGGCACCAGCGCGGTGCTGATATCGGTAAAGATGTTGGCGGCCGAGACAAAGTAGGACACTCTCAGGATGACGGTCTGTCCAGACATGCAGTCTCCTGGCTCGCCCCATGCCGCAGCGACGGGCTTGCATTGGAAGATGGCCACAGGCCACGAGATCTGCCAGACGATCCAGCTAAAGCCGAAGAGGGCCCAAAGGATCTTGGTGTAGATCTTGTTGAGGTCCTTGGCGAGCCGGAGAAGGGTCCAGATGATGCTCGACTTGATGATGGCACCGTCCAGGACGTAGATGAACTGCCAGATGATGGTCCAAAGACCTATCTTGTACTGCATGCCGACGGTGATGACATCGTCGCGGGACCCGATACCGCTGTATGCGAGTACAATGACCGAGGCATTGTGTGCAATGTTGAGGATCTGGAGGGTCAGTCGAATTCAGGCCAGAGTTCTTCAACACTTACCAAACCAGCAAGCATCAACCAATCTTCGACAGCAAAGGCGTTTAGTGAAATACGGACGTAGAAACGTAAGCCCGCAATGAGGATTGCGAGAATCGTGAAGACGATGGTCACCACTAATAGAACGAGAGCTAGGCCCTCGGGCTGGATGGGCTCATAGACTGTCGTTGTTAGGTCCTTGGCCATGATTACGCTTGATCCACGCCAAAGTAAGCACCCAAAAGAAAGCAAAAAGTTTTCAACAAGGGGAATCGACTCCTTCTCTATCTTCTCGAGCGGTCACCCGCAGGGATTTCGACCCAATGGCAAAGAGTGTAAATCATTACCCGTTTCTGCTTCTTTCTCCAGCATTACTTTCCGCTCGGTGGCGGCGAACGAGGTCGAGGTTGTACCCAAGACCTTAACGGCCAAGAGTTAAAATGTTTGAGGCTTATTCCCGTCTGGTCTGGCGCAACATTTTGACTGGGGAAAACCTGCAGAGGGCTTGCACTTGGCGCACCTAAAGGGGATCCGAAGAGTCCGCCAGAGGATCCTTGTTGCGCCTCTTTGGGTCACCCGGGCTCAGGTGTTTGCCCTCATCGGAAATCATGCCCTTATCCCCTGAGGGGGCCTAAGGTCCATTTCGCGTAGTTATGGAGCTGATCCCCCACTTTGTGAGAGTACTCCCATCGGTTATCTTGCTATGATGATTCCACTGATCATTGCTGAAAGTCTGTTAAACATTAAGTGGCGAGAGGTAGTGTGAGAAAAGCTGATACTTGGTTTTCTATGTTAATATAGTGGCATATAATGTATCTTTTTTCTCGCCTCCTATGGTTGGTTAATATCCCTGTCGGTACGCCAGATGGACCTTAGGCCCCCTCAGGGGATTGGAAACCTTGTTGCTAGGGGGGGCGTAGAGTCTTTCAACCGAGGTATCACGGTCGTTTCGGCGATTCACCGCGAACCCCCAAGGAGGATGCTGTGTACAGCAAAGCTGGGCTATAACGATCCTGGTGTATAGTGGTGCCTCATTGAACACCCCCCTGGTAAGTACCTTTTCGCTGATTTCCCATATATTAGTGCACGAAAGTGACTTCTTTCTATAGCGATTTTCCTCCGGAATGCTCGCTTATTAATATATATAAAATCAGCAAAAGGTATAGGCCTAAAGACTCATACTCCTCCTGGATTTATATCCTCTCTTATCGGCCTAACAAAAGCGGGACACCTTCCTAATCAGGCCGTTATCTATAGCGATATGCGACCCTATAACGATACAACTCGTGTACACTTTGTATCGTTATAGCCCTGCTTTGCTGTAGTATCCCACTCTTTCCCAAGACGTCGTCCTAGTCTGTCTCGCAGTGACCACCAGACGGGTACGCCTCCCAGTAGAATCGTCTAGATCCCTGCATGGCCTCGGAGAAAACTCTGTATCGCGTTGGTCGTACGACTTAGGGCTGGGAACGGGCCGGACGAGCCGGTCCGGAGGGATGATCAATGGGACTCTTCTTATTCCCTCTTAACTACCGGACGGACTGCCAAGAGTTTCAGGCCAATGGAAAGCTACAGGAAACGCCATGATATGCTGCTGTTCATTGCGGCTGTGGCCAAACATGTTTGGCACCCGACAATGTGGTCAGCTCATGGCTTGGACTCCTTGGCGACAGCCGCATGAACGACACACTTAGGCGAGAAATAGGCGAATGCAGACAACAGGTAAGTACTGCGAGATTGGGATTTGCCCCTGTGAGGAAACTAGTCGGTGGGTGATGAAACAACCGAATGCTACCCGCGAGCCCCTTGAGTGGCCTGACAAGACGTAGGACCCTTGCTATGCGGACCAGCATTGGTAACTAGGGTCCAGGTTGCATTGAAACAGCATACCCTGGGCACTAGGATCGCTTCTCATTGGGAGAGCAACGCTGTGGTCTCGTGCCTGCATTTACCACGCAATGGTTTGACAGCTACCCAGCAGGCGAGCCGCCCTGGGATCCCCTTATAGGCTCGTCAACGCCTGGATATCCACACGTTCGTCTTACACATTGTGGAGGCTACATGGGTTGAACCATGTTAGAAAGTTGTCACAGTGTGCGAGACTCCCAACCCCTTTTGCGGGTGGAGTTCAATGGAGGAACGGGCTGGTTGCATTAACTACGACGCATTGTTTCGTGGTCAGCATTGGATCATGGCTTCGTGTTTGATTATCTGCTCCTAGCTCCAAACCGGGATATAACTGATCATGCCCCAAGCGAGATACGTGTTTAAATAGGCAAGAATTGGTTTGAAGCTGCTCGCTAATTCTCGGCCACTGTCACCTCCATCATCCCATTCATCAACAAATACCAGAGGAAAAAAAAAACACGCACAGTATGTCTACAACAGAGAACGAGCAGCTCCCGGCCCTCCCTTCGGACCTCACGGCCGAATGGTTCGGAGCCAAGCTCGGCCACGAGGTAAAATCTGTGGAGAACACGCGCAACATCTGGGGCACGGCGTCCAAGCTGTTCTACACCATCACATACGAGCATGAGAGCAGCGAGGAGAGGCCGACGCACGTCTGCGTCAAGGGCGTCTTCGACCCCAAGATGATTGAGGCCCAGCCTTGGACCGTCAGCCTGGCCCAGCGCGAGGCCGACTTCTTCACAAAGGTTGCGCCGTCGGTCCATAACATGTTGTTCCCCAAGGGGTGGTGGAGCGGCACGAGCGAGAAGCAGGGCATCGCCATCATGAATGACCTGGTGAGCGAGGGCTGCACCTTTCCCGCAGAGGTCGCGTCGTACTCGGTCGAGCAGGTCAAGAACGGTGTTGAGCAGCTGGCTGGTCTTCACGCGCAGTACTGGGGTCAGAGCCAGGACGATCACCCCTGTAAGAGACCCCTCTTTCTTTTGTCCCGGTAAGACGTCTAACATAGAGATAGGGATCTGGAACAACTACGACCCGGCTATGAAGTTTATGTGCGTCCCCTGGGATGAGGTCGTCCGCAGGCCCGGTCGTCCTCAGCTGCCCGAGTATCTCATGGACGGGACACGGTGCAACGAGGCTCTTGACCGGTACTACGCCGAGCGTAACCCTCGGTTCAGGACCCTTCTCCACGGAGACACGCACATTGGAAACATCTACTTCACGGCTGATGGTAAAATCGGCTTCCTGGACTGGTCTGCCTTCCACTTTGGATCCTGCTTCCACGATGTTGTCTACCACATGACGGCCATGCTGAGCATCGAGGACCGCCGAGCCCATGAGATGGAGATCCTCGACCACTACCTCGAGGCGCTGCACCGTCTCGGCGGGCCCAAGTTTGACCGTCACAACGACCCCGAGGTCATGATTGAGTATCGGCGCTCTTTCATGACAAACGTCATCTGGCTCATCTGCCCGGATGGTCTGCAGAGCAAGGAGCGTATTGCGACTCTGTGCGAGAGGACTGTCGCCACTTATGATGATCACAAGGTTATTGACGTTATTCTTAACCAGCCCAAGCCGGAGTCTTGAGCGAGGCAGAGGATGTCTTGTGAGGTTTAATCGGTGTATGAGAATTAGGAGATGTAAATAACACGTATAGAAGCATGCCTAGTCATTCATGATTTTCACTCAATTGTCTTTCTGGAACCATCTGCGATTCATTGACAAGTATCGATAGTGAGTGCCCTCAAGTTAGGAGGTACTCAATGAAACAGGTTAAACTAAGTCGGGTATGTATTTTCAGCCCCTTTCATTGTGAGTTTCATGTCGCTACAATGAGCAATAGCGCGGCAAGGGCACACACATAGACGGGCTGACATGGTGGTGACGTTGCGCTATGCGTATCCTTGTTGACAAGGATTTGGACATGGATGAAGACTACGTACGAAAGGCTATTTACTACCTGTACTAGTCTACTTACAAGGAGTGCTTCCATCTATGGAACCTTCTTATCTAGTAGACTGAGTTTGAACTGACTTGCTGCGTGGTGGGGGTGCTGTATTATTTCAACAGTCGGCTCGTCTGAAATTCACGCCAACAGCTCCAGACATTGTAAGAATCAAGACATAAGATAAATGTTGGCGTACCGGTGAGTATGCTCTCACGATGGTTCGGGATTCCATCTGCTAGGTGCACATGTTGCTGCTCCACGCTTGACTACAAGTTGTCCACCATCTGTTTTGACCACCAAGCCCTAGTCTCATACTTGTCAATCATCCAGACTCTCCTTGGGAGCTTTGTTGAGTTCCATCCGACGTGCAGTGTCATAGATTTGCTCCATCTTCTGGACGTAGTTGATAACTTCTTCTTCTTGATCATCTGCGATTCTCAGTATGGCGTCAGTGCAGCGACATGGTGACTCACCAGCGTATTCGCTGATCAAAAAGACAAATTCACTCGTCCTCAACGCGGTTACGTCGACTACAGATGTGCAGATGACACCTAGAAGAGTTAGATATATGTAGTAGGACATGCGTAATCTAGAGACTCACAACCCAGGGCGCTTTCGTATTTATCGCTGAAGCCCTTACCGGTAAAGTTCCAGCGCCACAGCTAACGTTTGTGAGCACTCACTCACTTATTGCGGCAGAAACATGGCATACCGTGACATCGAGACGTATAGCTGTGTTGTTCATCACGTAGATGAAATACTTCTCCTCTGTGTGCTGGCCGACGTCGGTATTGGCCATAAAAGCGTATAGAACAGAGGTGACGATTTTCTGCCAAGCCAGTGAGTGATTTGCACCTACGTTCAAGGGACATGTAGGTGAACGAACCTTGAAGCCCCCCTTGACGGCGTCTCCAGTATTAGACCCCCAAATCCCGACGCTAAAGAAGTCATCAAAGACATCACTGATACCTTTGTTGGGCTTGACTTCCATTAGCATCTTATTGAGAGGATCGCAAGGTCGATCACATACCACATCCTTGACTATCACGTTCCGATATCTCGTCTTCTGAAGGGCTCGAATGCCAGGGACCTCTACCTTTCGAGTTGCACCTGGATTCTGGAACTTGCTGTGAGGGTTAAGCTCTTTCTCATGATTCTTTGCTGGGGCGGATCCCCGTACTTACGCATTAAGCTTTGCATCAAACTCGTTCAGGCTCGAATCACACAACTGCATGAGCACGTCGAGGTCTTGCTTCGTCTTTGCCATTGCCTCTTCGTCGGCCTCCTTGAGGGAAGAACGAGCTGTTGTAATGGCTTGGCCCATATTGCCGTTTTGGTGATTTCAATAATTCGGATTGGATAGTGGTGGCACAGAAAAGTCGATGTTTGCTGTAGTTGAGAGTTTGAAAGCAGCTGGAAACTCGCTCCCTCCTATAAAAGCGCGACCTCTCATGGATTAAGACTGTTGGCTCTCCACTCTAAACAGTGGCAACTCCTACGGTTGATGCAGAAAAGTCTAGCCCATCATTTGCAGGTAAATCTCTAGCGTAGAGTAGCCAAATGGGGTAGGAGAAGCGGCACTATTGCGGACTGCCTGTCTTCAGCTGACCACCTCACGGCTCAATCCACGAGAGCTCGAGTCTGGTCCGCCGAGCCCGCCGTCTTCCACATGCGGTAGGTAAGTCAATCTGCATGTCTCTTCAATATATAGGCTTCTAGAGGCGGTTTAGCGCGACTGAATTATCGATCTGGGGCTGAGTTTGGCGGGCCTGTTGTCTCAGTTCAGCCGGGCTACTCAAGTAAGTGTATGCAGTTGGCCAAAAGTAGCTGAATCAAGGTGGCACGGCTGGTGCTATGTCTGGAACGGACCTCACGAGACCGATTCTGTGAGTCAAGATTGGTTGAATTGTCAGTCTGGATCGCCCTGCCTCGAGGCTTTGTTTCGTGAATAATCACAAAGTATTAAAGTAATCTGGAAACCTTTAAATTTGCCATCATTGTAAAGCCGAGGACATCTAGCAATCATCAATCAATACAACCAATCCCTAAGACGACTTTCAACCTATATATGGCTGGGACTGCCAGACATTTGTACAACCCAAGAACTCCCGAAACCTTGGTTACTTTGTCTGCCCTTGGGCCGCGCTGAATGCTTATGTTCTGACCGAATACTTGTCTGTTTTTATTCAATCAGACGAGAAGCATGTCTGTGCTCTTCATTTGGTTCCGATTAACCAGGTACTCAAGAGCTGGCTTGGTAGCAAGCCTAGAAATGTGTTCAGCCGCATCCCTTATACTTGATTATCTATACCGCTTTCAGTTCTCATTGGAGATACTTCCTTGACCGGAAAACAATGAAACTCAGATTCAGCTTTCAGCCCTGACATAGGTCAAGCCTCCGCTTCGCTCGGTCACAGCCTCAACCGATATGTCTTGGTCTGGCACTAATTGGTTGACTTTCAGCCATTTCGCTCAGTGGCTCACTAGTGAGTTGAGGCTTCCATGAACTTCTAAACATGAGCCCAACTCCCTAGGACGGGTATAAATTCTTGATTGAAAGCCTGTCCTTTGGCCTCTTACTTGGGTCCTTCATCTCCACTGCAGTCTATACCATTCTTCACTGGCATTTAAATCAACATGGGAAACAAGGAGCTTCTGGCATACATTCGCGCACCAAACCTTGACTATGAGCCAGACAAGGCAATTCGTCTAGGCCACATCTGGCGAAACCCTCGGGACCCCGGCTCCTTCTGTGGACAACCTCTAGTCATTCCTCGAGAAATGGAAACAAACCATACCTACAAGACACCGTGGTCCATTGGTAAAGGCCGCTCCACGCGCGGGTCCGTCGGCGTCTGGGCAAAGTTTCTTCAAGTTGTGGGCGTGACTGCGCAGGCCAATTTCGACTGGAATAATGCCGACGACATGTCTCACACATTCCAGAGGCTGGACACATATTCCATCGAGCCAACACCTGAATACCTCAAGGCGAGCATCGAGGCCGTGGCGGAAGATGCCGTCAAGAAGGGGGAGCGTCTCTACATGATCACGGGAGTCAAGGTTGCTCGTGGTGCCGTCGGAACGATATTTTCTTCGAGAACCGTAGGCGCCAGGGGCCGGGTCGGTGCCAGCGGTGCTTCACAAGGAGTTGACGCAGAAGGAGGACCTTACTTTGACGCCTCACGAGAGGAATACAGCGGCGTCAGCTACGGAGAGTCGTCAGACTTTGTCTTTGCGTACCGCGTCAGAGAGATTCTCTACCGCAAGGGAGACTACAAGACGAGGATTGGAGGCCACACGGATGCCATGTGTGGGGGGGCCGGGGTTCCTCTGGTAGTTGAGGCGTGTGCAAGGGCTGAGGCTTTTACGTTTTCTGTCGGCCATGCTAAGCTTGAGAGCGTTGATGTTGGATTTGAAGATGGCTTTTCTGACGAGGCCATGTTGTTCATTGACGATGATGGAGAAGAGTGTCTTTTTCTTGCGTAGCATGTGGTTTTAATGTTCAGCCGTCTGTTTTCCCTAGGCTATATTTATTTGCACGAGCTTGGTGGGTGAGTAGAGAAGACAATGGAAATGTTTGATAACTAGAGTTGATTGCCTAGTATGATAGCAAAGAATGGTTCTCAACACCACATCAACATCAAATATGCCGCACAACACCACTACCAACACCAATCAACGAAACTCCCAAGGTATCTAGTTAGGTCTAGGAGAGACTCCCTCAAGAGCGGTAATGAGGTCCCTGAACTGCTCTCGAGTGCTTCTACGGCTTCCTCCACTTTTGTTGAGGAGCGCCCAAGGTTAGTAGAGGTGCGGGTTAAGCTGTGGCTGTCTTGGTAGATGACCTGAGGAAAAAGGTGCCTACGGGGAAACACAACAAAAGTGCAGAATGACGTCAGTACAGAGGAGGGGAAGATTATAGCGTACATCGAGAAGCTTTGGTTATCAAATGATGTTAAATAGATTGTGCGGGTTGAATAGTAAAAAATCCCTGACAACAGGCATGCAGCGGACTTGAGAGCCTGGTTACGCCCACTCTTTCATAACCCCAATAAACAAATCTGCGAAGGAACCACGCTTGCATGTTCATCCCGAGCTACTGCGGACTTCCACTGTCCCTCTCCGCACTCCGAACATCACCAACCCGTGTCGTGACGAGTTAAGTCCGACATTGCGGAATTCCGCAAGACGCCAAACCAACAAGGGAATGTGCACAACGGGGCGTGTGATTGATGTTGCCACTGTGGAATTATTGTAATCAATGCCTTAGTAGAGGAGTCTAGCTATAAAAAGGTCCTGGTTCCGGCGTTGAGAGCGAGTACCAGTTCCAAACCACTCTCACATCTCTACACATTACTCGACTCCTCCTTGTACCTTGACACTCATCTAAGATGTCCAACAACCAAGAATCGGTCGGGTATCGTTTCTTCGACATTACCAAAACGTCCCACAAGACATCGTACCCTGCCATCTCTCCCTCCAAACCCTCCCTGTCTCAGGCCGGCAAGACTGTTCTCATCACCGGCGGTAGCGGCGGCATCGGCTTTGCAATTGCCCGTGCGTTCAGCGAGGCTGGCGCAGAAAAGGTAATCATTGTGGGTAGAGACGAAGCCAAAGTTGGCTCGGCGGCGGAGCAGCTCAACGAGCAGAGCCAAGGCTCCAGTACCGTCTTTGAGGGTAGAGCCTGCCAGCTCGCCGACTCTGAGAGCATCGATAAACTCTGGGACAACTTCGAGGTGGACGGCATCAAGATTGATATCATTGTGTTGAACGCTGCAATGACTGGTCAGTTTGGTCCCATCGAGAGCCTTGGTTGGAAGAAGGTCTGGAAGGAATTTGAGATCAACGTTCGGTCGTACCATCAATTCTGCGACCGACTGCGCCAGAATGCCAAGAGTCAAGGAGGCAAGGTAAGTTACTTGACTACCAGGGCCCATCTTGTCGAGTTTATTGCTTCGATTAACGCAAATACCTTCAGAGGTACATCGTCAATGTTTCAACTTCGGCCATCCACGACTTTCCGGCGGCGTCATACGCACCAAGCTACTCCCTCACCAAGAATTCGGCTGCTCTCCTGCTTCAGCAGATTGCTAGGGAGTGGAAGGCGTCGGATATTCAGATCGTGAGCTTCCACCCTGGCGCGCTCCTCACCCCAGGCGCCATGGGTTTGGGACTCGACGAGACCACTCTCCCTTGGGACGATAGTAAGTGAATGCCCAGAAAATTGGGATTCAGATGAAAACTAACTTTATCACTCAAAGTCAGCCTTCCTGCGTCTGTTGCCGTGTGGGCCGCTTCCGAGGAGGCCGCCTTCTTGCATGGCCGCTTCATCTGGGCTCGCTGGGATGTCGAAGAGCTCGCTTCAGGCGAGATTAGAGGGCGGCTCGAGAGTGATGAGAAGTTTCTGAGAATTGGGGTCCATGGCCTTGAAACACCCAAGGAAATAGTGTGAATAGTCGTCAGTAGTGTTGCACTTGATGCAGATGTCGTCTAATAAGCCGGAAGCGATCTGTCCTCCCTCAGCCCCCATCTCCTAAGTGTTGCCTTGTCTCCACCAAACCACTCCTCCAAGGCGTCCAAACCGCGATAGGTGGCGCAAATAACCCTACCCAGCTCGTCAAAGTCTTCAGGGTCGGCACCTTGTGTGTCACGGCCAAAGGTGGACATGGTGAGCTCAAGCCGCCGGGACGTCTTCCATATCTCCCGCCACTCGGCCGCTGACTTGGCCTCCCAAAGAGCGGCCTGGGCCGTGAAGCCAAGCTGAGCCACTCTCCCTTCGCAGTCCCAGCCAAGCTTCAAAAAGGTGTATACACCCGAGATAGTTTCGGCAAACACTGTCGTCCGTCTCACGCTTTCCTGTCGTATCCAGTCTGGCCATTCCTTTACTGGCCCTAAGGGGCTGATTGTTTGCCTCAACTTGTCCGCCCATGCTGATAGCCGAGCTGCGTCACGCTCTGCCTGAGCTTGTTGGGTGATGTCGCTGGTTGAAAAGAGCCGTATGCACTGGTAGATGAGCAGTGCTTGTACAGGAGGGAGGAAATCGAGCTCTATCGGGGGATTGCACGCCATGGCAGCTTCAACTGCATCCACCAATAGTGATGCTCGCCGTGCAATCTCGGTTTTTACGATTGCCACATTAGCTGGGTTACGCATCGCGTGTAGAGCACTCGCGGCCAGAGCGTCCTGGAGGACAGTAGAAGCCCCGACTTGTGTGTGGTGAATAAAGGCAGTGTGGCCGGCCTCTGCTAGTGCGCAGGCTTGGGCGGCGAGACGTCTTCCTGCATACTCGGAACGGGCTTGGAACCTGCTGCCGGCCGTGATGGTTCCTTCGTTGGGGTCATCAATGATTGATGTTTGCTGTGAAGTGCTGTTTGATGCAGGCGTGATTCCTAGGTCTAACGGTGACAGAATTCCCCCGTGTCCGATAATATCGCTGAGAAGAGACATCATGGCAGGTGACAACGGTGGAGGAATAGAAGGCGTCGAGTTGATAGAGAAAGGCATGTAATTGGTAGCGTCAGAAGTCCCGATCCAGGACGTGTCTTGGTATGGGAGACTGGTCTCTAAGACGGCATTGTCGATTGGGACCAATGATAGCAAACTATCGCCGCCTTCATTGTTGGAGGGGCGACTATTTTCGGGAGCTCCCCAAGGATACACGCAATTAACTCCCCGGGAAATGCATCGTCCACAGCAAGGCAGGCCAAGGTCACAGCGTCGCTTCGATGCCACACACGCGTTGCATGATTTCCGCCTCGTTGAGAGCTTGGATTGCATGGTGAAGAAGGAGAGTGAAGATGTAAATGGAAACAATATTCGCGCGTGACGGGAAGGCACAGTTCACCATGATTACGCGATTGGGCTGGGAGTCTCGGAATGGAATAATGCTGCACCGATCCCAGCTACCTCAACCTCAACCTCGAATTGAGTCCAAGTTGGGATAACTCAGTTTCTTCAAAAACCCCAAACAGAGTCAACTGAACTCTACCTCCTGCCCAGCCATGGCTTCCACTCTCCATTCCCGCAGGCGGGTGGGGGATAAGGACGACCTACTTCGACTCTAGCGGATGGACCTGAAAGTTGAAAGAAACCGACCCCGTCACGACATTCACCGTGTTCCTCCTCTTCAGATAATGGAACGCATCGAGTTTACTCCTTTCCTCCGGCGTCCCAATCTTCAGCTGCTCGAGAACCTCGGCTATGACCGCATATAAAATTTCGAGATTGCCATCCTCGATCTTGAAGGAAATCCCAACGGCGCCCTTGGCACCAAGACGTCGAGTATCCTCGGACTCACGAACACCCACTCCATAGCACGCATCAGCGCCGACTTTGCCAAACAATTGTCCCTGGTAGCTGCGCATGAGCTCAGTGCAGAACCGTCCCGTCCCGCCAACAAGCTCAGGATATCGCGTCATGGCGTTGAAAGTGCGTGCGAGGTTTCGAGTTCTCTGTGTCGTCGTGGATGCATCCTTCTTAACCTCGTCGGCAGCCTCTGCAAAGAGGGCGAACATGCGTGCCATGTAAAAGAGCGGAAGGGCTGGAGCAGGAAGATTACACCCATCAATGCCCCATTCGACATTCTCGGGGTCAAGAGAGAGCTCCTCCACAACACTCTTGACCTGGAGCTGCATGGGATGGCCTAACAGGTGATAATCCAAGATATCAGCACCGAGAGCCTGGGCACCAGCCATCATAGCAACGTGCTTGCCGCTGCAATTGTTGTGAATACCAGTAGGCTCAAAATCGGCCTTGATCCAAGCCCGATTCAAGTCATCAAGGCTTGAAGGATGACCACCACATCGGAGATACTCCTCCCTGGCCTTGATCTTGTCGAGCATGTCTCTGGCGCGGGTGATATGAAAGTCCTCGCTGTTGTGGGATGCACACATGAGAGCGAGGTCAGCGTCGTCGAAGCCATACTTTTCAAAGCCCCCAGTCTCGACGACAGCCACTGCTTGGGCAGGCTTCGCGGCTGACCGCACAAGAGTAATTCGAGAAGGGTTGCCGACAGCGAAGAGGATATTTCCCTCAACATCAGTCACAGCCACGTGGACGCCATGAGTGTTTTCGATGATGCCGCCTCTGTCGGTGACGACACAATCTCTGTCAAGTTGTGTGGTTCGAGTCATGTTGGAATTTCGAGGTAGAGAGAGAAAGCCTTTGTCGAGCAGAAATTCGTGATAGTCGTTTTATACCACGGGATGGAATGGGGAGATGTTGCCCAGCTCGGGCACAAAAACATGTTGACCCCAAGTCGTGCTGCACTGCTCGTCGGAAATACGCTCTGCACACAGCTGGGTCGGAGTCTTTATCATACGTTGAATAACCAGTCAACTTGCACAGGTTACGTAAAGTCCTGTAGTGAAAGGAAGGCCAAGAACACACCATCTGTGAATCCTTCAAATGCCCCTCTCGTCGAATGACTCCGACTCTCGAAACCGTCAGACAACTAGGCGCTAGCAACCCCATGTCAACGTCCTGCGCTTGCCGAGCTACGCCTTACAGTGGGTAACGCAGCACCAATGGCACCCTTATTGGCTATCTTCTACTGTTGTAGGATCCTCGAGTGTGTGTGGGACGGGCCGCTCGATTGGCTCAATGCCTTGGAGAGTGGGTTGTACAAAAGAGCAAAGATGGCATCAAATCACAAAGATATGAGTCAAAGGCGATGAGTCAATCAAGCAACATGACTTGTCCCTACTGATCTCTACAAACTAGTGTTGCGAATGTTACAACAACTCTCTAGAAGAAGAAATAGGATTTTAGACCTTACTGAATAGTCTACTTGTTGAATTCAAGCAGTAACTATTCCCGAGATGAAACTTTGATATTTTGATTCATGTCAAAACCTCCCTCCTAGGATGCTGCGTTTAGAAGCGTCAACTTTTCAAGCCCCCTTGCGAGCACCTCTTCTCCACCAGCCAAGAAAAATTCAAACTCGATATCAGGCTGGGCCTCCTTATACAGCGCATTCTTCTCAGACGCCATCTTAAAGTTATAGACCGCCTCTTCCTCCGTAATAACCTTCTTGGGGATGCCGTTGGCCGCTGCAGCCTCGGCTTGGAGTTGAATATCGCACGATCGCTCCAGGGGCCCAAACATGAACCCTGCCTCATCTACCGTCTCGCCGCATGTGAGCAAGCCGTGGTTCGTTAGAATTGCGGCCTTCTTATTTGTCCCTAGGGCCTCAGCTATGTTGATGCCTTCTTGAGGCCCAAAGACGATCCCCATCGTAGGCATCGTAGACGGTAAGAATTCCATGGAAGTTGCACACATCCTGAGTCAACATATCCAGAGGACGGCCAAACACAGACCAAGCTCTACCAGAAACTCCATGCGCATGGCAGATTGCATGTACATCTGGTCGCTGAAGATGAACTGCTGAGTGAATGTAGTATCCGGCCATGTTGACGGTTCTCCCGCCGGTTGTTGGATTAGGTGCGCCACCAACGATTTCACCAGAAGATATATCTATGCAAAGCATAGCTCCAGCAGTGAGCATGCCAAAATGTCGACTCAGAGGATTCATCCGCATCATATTTGGAAACTCGGGGTCTCGGACTGAGATGTGGCCAGATTGACCTTCGACATAGGCAAAGTATCGAAAGGTGGCCGCCATATGAGTCAAAATGTGCCTTCGATGCTCCTTGAATGTCGGAAAGGTTGGGATATCTGACGAATGGATTAGTTGTGGCCAAGGTTTTCGACGCAACCAGACATACCTGGCAAGACATCTCCGTGGGAAATTGCTTGCAATGGCATCTTCTCGTTCGACTTGGTGCCTTGAGACACGTCCGAAGTCTGGTTCACAACTATCGCAGATGGGGTTATGGTGAGATGATACGTAGAGAAGGAGGGCTGAGAGAGAGTCAAGGCCTCAGTTATTATAAAGATGCTTGATTTGAAGCAATGTTGGGCAGCACGGGTCCACTTGAAATCCAGACATACCACGGATCTTGAGTATCTCGGCCATAGATTTTCTCTTCTCATGACGCCTTCTAAGAACGAACAATCTGCACCACATTGAAACACGAGCAGACAACGGTCACAATGGGAATGCTGCCAATCATCTGGATCAAAGTGCTGCGACTTTTCACAACAAACTATCAGAGACTAGTGTACAAATACATGTCAAGACAAAGCCAGCCAGTCGCTGACAGGAGAAGGTGGGTCTATTTAATGAGGTCACCAGAGCACCCTCTAATCACAACACCTTCTAATAACTGCGGCACTCTCTAATCAATTCCTCTGTAGCCCGTTTACCTCAGAGACTGTCCTCAGAATAAGCAAATCAGTACACTAGGGGCAAGGATAGTATCACACCATGACGATCTTGGATCGCCCTGTTCCGTCCCCGAACAGATCCGCCGAGAGGATGAATCCCCGTTCGTCATCAAAGAGACTAGCAACTCCCACTCTTCTCCAGACTTCGGGTGATTTTCCTGCTCTTCTCGCGTTTTCTGGCCCAAGCTCGAGAACGAGGCCGTTGGGCGCTTGTCAACGTCGATGTGCAGATAGATCAGCCTGGCGTTCCCTCTGGGCGTATCCATATCCAACCTCCCGTGAGCAAAAACATGCTCCTGTTCTCCGCTGCCGTTGCTTACTCCGTCGGCTCCAGCTACAAGCTTGAACGAGAAAAATGTTTCATCATGATCAACAGTCTCAACCTTGACAACCGTTGAGATAGGCCGCACCCAGGCTTTGACCTCGAGATAACCATGTATATCGCCAGAGGTAGTATCTTCCCTCGAGGGGTACACATCAATAACCTCCATCTTTATCTCATCAAAGATGGGAGCCAGAGGCTCTGGTACATTTCGCCTTCGCTTTGGCAGAATGCGGGGATTGAACGAGACGTGTCCGTCCAGTGCACTCCACGACCAGCTCGGTGCACGAGAGGCATCAGGCCTACTGGCTTCTCCATAGGGAAAGATCCACAAGAGTTCCTCGCTGATCTTGTGCCTCCACATGCCTGCAAATCTGATGTACTCCCACTTGGTGGTAGCCATCATCTCCTCAGCCACGCTCTGGATTGCGGTGAGCTTGTCCTTGCCCTTGGTCAGGTTTCGTGGGCAATACTGCGTCAGACACCACTGCCAATACTCATAAAGCATATTCCAAGATGTCGAGGGATCTCTGGGCTAGAGTATTCTGGTCATCAGGGCATAGTGGGCAGCTGGTTCGTTCTCTTCAGACTTGATGCAGGAGCGGCATTCGAAGAAGATCTTGTTGCGGCAAAAGTGTATGAGCCTCGTCGAGAGGCTTCTCTCTTGCATTGTCCAAGCCCTGGTATTCCACTTGGAGTTGTTGATGGCGTATGCTGGGAACGAATCTTCAAAGCGTTCACGACGGTAGATGACCATGTACCTATCCCGGCCATGCTTAGATGGTGAGCCCTCTTGGTCAGGCTCGAGGGAGTAGTAAATCTTTGCGGCCAGAGACTTTTTGAAGTCGCGGCCAAGAAATCCGTCATGCGTTGAGGTGGCTGAAGTTGCGACGATTGTTACTACGGCGTGGCGATACACGAGGTGCATCTTGATAGCCTCCCGCTTCCAATCATCGGCCGAGTCTTGGATGATGCAGAGTGAGTCGATCCAAAGATATGGTATCCCGAGTCGGATGCATACTCGCGCCGCATCAGCAAAGTTCCTGGGTAGGTCGGTCGGCTCTATATTCTGCCGGAGCTGCTCAAGGTTTGACTGATACGTCTGTAAAGGAGGTGATGTAGATATATCTCCCCACATATGACTGAGTGCGGCAAATCGAGAGAATGTTTTGAAAGCAGAACTGGTTGTGTCAACCAGTCGCATCTTGAAGCAGTTGCCATTTGCAGTCATCTCCAACAGCCTAGTCGGCACCCATGGCTCTATTGGACTATTGCAGGATGAATGATTGTCGATACAATCATCTATCCAACCATTCATCATTCTTGCCGTATCCTGGCAAAGAGTTTCCAAGCTAGGAAGCCTCCTCTTGAAGCTATCATCATCTGCCTGGAGATCTTACGACAAATCATGATAAGCTATTGTCTCTGAAGACCAAGATGACTTACCGGGGGAATCAAAGACGGACATCTCAAGAACAGATCCAGACCAAAATTCGGTACCCTTTTCGCTCCTCAAGGGACGTACTGCTGGCCCGTACTTCAGCCACAGCGAGTGTACCATTCCGTTATACTGCGGAGGTTGGCCCTTGATGGAGAAGCTATCCGATTCATGGAGGGGCTTGAAAGGTATAAAATGGAGAGTAGCCGTGATGGCGATTCTTCGATCCCAATTCATCGTCAGAGACAGATCTTGTCCAGTATCGTGATCCCAGAAGGGATGCGTGTCGTTCTCATCGTTGCACCAAGCGGCCAAGGACCCGACCGAGATCAGAGCATGACGGAAGAGATTACAGAGTTTGCATCCACTAGCAGCTGAAGCCGCAAGGCCAGGATAGTCTGGGTATACATCTTCTCGTCGGTATGTCGTGTGGATGTAAGTAGACTCGTCGGCCTTTTTGCGATCGGGCACCAGAGATCTACATGTTTTGCAGGGCCACTCTGCTGGGCATCGAAGGACATCTGGAAGCGTTTGGCGGTCCATTCTTTGGAGAAGGATGTTTGTGTTCTTCTTCGGTATCAAACGCTGCTGCCTTGGTGAGTGAATTCATGGTTGTGAGGGGTTATCAGCCTCAAGCCAAGTCCAGCCAATGGTTGAAAAGTGCACACGCATGAATAAGTCATGCGGCTGGGATTCTGCGAATCAAACTAGAGGACAAGTTACTAAGCAGTGATCTTGTGGTCTTATTGATGTAGCTCAGCTGAAAACTCTGAGTCTGGACGAGGGTTTCTAGTCGCTGTCAGCCAGCCACAGCATTCGTGACCGTTTCCCCAGTTCTCACACGGAGCGGCCCGCAGTTTAGCTTCGGATAGGTAGTTGATACGTGATTCATGCAGACTAAACTCAGCTCGTCTCGGCAGTGGTATGTGACTGTGAACCTACCTCTATTTAGCTCTGTCAAACCCAATAATCACAACACGGTGAGCCAGAGGCTGGCTGAAATACGTGATCATCACCTCAATGTTTCAGCGTAACTGAGGGGTTCAACTCGCGTGTAGATCACCGATTGGGCACAGCACTTTGTGGCGTGGCCAGAAGATGTTCTTCGCCTCGGTCTAGATCGAACTATTGAGTAAACCCTGGTCACTTGGCTATGCATTCTCACCATAGCCTCCGCGCCGAGATTTCCATAAATTCTGGATACGAACACAAACACAGTGCTAAGAATGTGAAAGTTGAGACATTGCCCTCTATCAGACTAGAGTCACTTATAACTATAAAGAAGTGCTGTGTCCCCAGATCCCTTCCAACCTGAGCCAGATATCCACCATCTCAACCATTTCTACTCTGACCACACACGCCGTTGAACTTGTTACTCTCATACTGCACTCGACCATGGCACAAGCACAGAACCAGCAGAGCCTGCTCCAGCTTGGCATGGAACAAGTCGGCTGGTTCAAGTCCAAGAAGATCCCTGTGCACACTCCCGGCGAGGTCGAGTATGAGAGAGCCGTCGCAAACAGCAACCTCTTGTACCGCTTCGCAAGGCCAGCCTGCGTTCTCCAGCCCGAGCACAACTCTCACATCCGCATCATCATCGCCCGTGCCAGGGAGAAGAAGCTGCCGGTTTGCATCAAGAATGGCGGTCACTCTTATGCGGGCTTTTCTACCATCAATGACGGCATCTTGATTGATCTGGTCAACATGAAGAGAGTTGATCTTGATATCAAGAAAAAGACCGTCACAATGCAGGCCGGTGCTCAGTGGGGCCACGCATACAAGGAGCTCATCAACGATCATCATGACGGGTTCATCATCAATGGTGGACGATGTCCTACTGTCGGAGTGAGTGGTTTCACCCTCGGCGGCGGCCTTGGCCCTTTTACTCGAAGCTTCGGAATGGGTAGCGATACCTTGCTCGAGGCCACTATCATCACGGCCGACGGGGATACTGTCACTGTCAAGAACACCGGCAATGCAACGAAAGAGGAGAAAGATCTGTTCTGGGCACTTTGTGGTGCTGGTGGTGGCAATTTTGGCGTTGTGGTCGAACTCAAAATGAAGCTTCAAGAGCTGCACGAGAAGGATGTTGTAGCTGGGAGGTTTACGTGGTCACCTACACACTGCGACAAAGTCCAAAAGGACTTTATGGAGACAATGGTCAAGTTCTACACCACCAATTGGCCAAACGAGATGACCATCGACAGCTCATGGCTGTGCGATCTCAAAGATGGGAGGGAAGACCCTGCAGTTCGGTTCCTGGTTTACTACAACGGCATCGAAGCCGAGTTTGACAAGTTGATCAATGAGCATCTTGGGGGCGTTCAGGAAAATGGGGAAGAAAAGGAACTTCCAAAGCAGCTGAAGAGGCGCACCCTGCAAGAAAAGTCGACGAGGTTCCTCCATGAGACGCTTGTCGCGCAGTGGTCAGAGGAGACCATCAGGGCGTTCCCCTCGAACCCAACCTACAAGATCTACACGTCGTTTGTCTTTGGTAACGGGCAAGACGATATCAAAGAGATCACTAAAATCATCAAGAAAGAGATGGACGAGTTCAGAAAGGAATTCAAGGGCGAGCAGGGTCTGCTTCAGGTGACATGGATCCATTGCGGAGGCAAGGCGAGCGAGAAGCAGCCCGATGAGTCGGCTTATCCCTGGCGTGGAGGTGTCTACCACGCATACATCATGATTGAGTGGCAGGAGAAGTTCCTCGAGCTCGACATGAGGGGCTTCTTGCAAAAGATGAATGAGAAGTTGAGGCCCTTCTCGCACTCAGAGCGAGCCGTCTTTATCAACTTTCCCGACGAAGCCCTCAAGAAGGACGCCCACGAGGAGGCATACTACGGCCTAAACAAGGAGAAGCTGCGCAAGATCAAGGCCTTCTGGGACAAGGACAACTTCTTTGGCTGGTCTCAAGGCATCCAGCTTCCGGAGAAGGTGGTGCATCGCGACGGAGATGAGTGCGCTGACGCGGCCGGTCACGACGAGTTCCTGATTGCAAGCAAACTGACGGACAAGATGGCCAAGGGTCAGTGGGAGACCTTTACGGCGCCTCCTATCAATGTGCTGGTCGGGGGTGTTCAGGGTGTTACTGGCTTTTCGTTTTGAGTCTGAGACAAGGGCGTTGATCATCTACCTCATTGACGGGGTAACCAATTGCTAGAAACATCAAAGGACAACAGTGTTGTTCAATAGACAAACTGTCTTCTTGGCGCCAAAAATGGTAGAGTGGCGCATCTGCCACCAACAACAATCTCCCCAACCCCTCACAGAGGAACCAACTCCAGCTTTGTCAATGATTTCCTTGCCTCCCTCGCTATCAACTTGATGCTCAGCATGTTGCGCCGACTCTTGCGCCGTCTGGTCCCCTACTTCCGTGCCGCTAGCCTGCGAAATCTCTCTGTGTGGCGACTTCTCCTCTTTGCCTTTGTCACCTGGACTCTGACACTCTACTCGTCCATCGCCGACTTGATGCGGCTGGACAAACTTACTTGAAGCCACAGAGCCCCGTCCGGGTGTACATTGCGAGCCTGCACTGGAACAACGAGCGTATTCTTCGCGACTCTTGGAACCAAGGCCTTCTCGATCTTGTATCAGTCCTCGGGCCTGGCAATGTCTTTGTGAGCCTGTACGAGAGCGGCAGTCGGGATGGCTCCAAAGACGCCATTGGCGAACTCGACAAGGCGCTGGGGGTAATGGGAATCCCACGGAATACCACATTGGACAAGACTACGCATGCGGATGCGATGGCATCACCACCCTCTGAGCCAGGGAACGGCTGGGTCAAGACACCGCGTGGAAGAGTAGAGCTTCGCAGGATCTCATACCTTGCCCGGCTGCGGAACAAGTCTCTCCAGCCCTTGAAGGACATGGCAGTGAATGGCATCGAGTTTGACCACGTTCTTTTTCTCGGCGACGTCGTGTTTACTGTATGTTCTACTCATCCATTACGCGCAGAACTAATATATCCAGGTCCCTGACGTGCTTGCGCTACTCAACACCAACAATCGCGATTACGCAGCGGCATGTTCACTAGATTTCAGCAAACCCCCTCGGTACTACGACACATTTGCGTTGAGGGATGCCGACGGCCATGAGCATGCGACGCAGACGTGGCCGTACTTTCGTTCATCCAAGTCTAGAGCTGCTATGAAGCGAAGTGAACCTATTCCTGTCAGCAGCTGCTAGAACGGCATGGGTAAGACGGTCATCAATGAGATGCAGGTGCTCGTTCATAACGGCTGGGCCCATGTTTGATTGGTGCTTTCAGGTAGTCGCAGTGGACCAAATGTTGATTTCAAATCCATTCAATCGCACAGTTGCCTGGTTGATAGCATCACAACTTCTGACATGAGTAGAAACGCATGAGGCTTCATGTATCACCCCTACTTGGCCACCATCATAGTAGCCCTGGCTGCCAATATGCTTGCCTTTTTGGCAATCAACTCTTCAACAATCAACCATATTATGTTACTTCAAGAGGCCTGTCCTTGAATGGTCAAGCATGAGCTTCGAGACCCCCTGCTCTCTGAGTCTGGAGTTGTAGAACCGAAGCCCCTGCGTCTACCAAGTAAGGCAACTTTGAAGTCGCCGAGAGGCTATTGAAAGAGATCCTGTTTGAGAGAGGTTCCCATATTAATTATAACTTCTCTGAGGGGGTTTTTACCGGAGAATACATTATTATTCAGTAATACTACAGCTCGTTAGGCCGCATGAAGCATTGTGAGCTCAGGGGTGACGGCAGATTTTCCACAGTCCTTCGTCAGAAGAATAAGCGCAGAATTCACATCAAAGCTGATTTAAAGAAAAAAATTTGAACCTAGATTTTTCAACTTTAATGGAGCCAGTGCACAAACTGCGATGTTGTTTACGCCATGTGAGTTCTCACAGTATCGCCTGGTTGGTCAAATACCTGGGTACAGCGGCTTAACCGCAACAAGCAGAAGCAAACACTGTTTGAACAGCTAACCAATCATACAGTGGAAGGATTCTAGTCCATTTGTTGGTTCATCGTCGGCATTTCTTGCAGACAATCTTGGTGGTGTGGGGTTGGCAGCCCTGAGCCCTGGTTGTTCTCGGGAGGAACCCGTTGGATCGTTGGATCTGTACTCAGATTTGTCCATAGGTAGTCTCAGATAGATCCATTGTGTCTTTTGGAAGCTGATTGGCTTGTTAGCGCTTTGAGGCTGTCTGCAACTAGTCGTCAACTGAGCAGTGTGTTTGAGGTTCAAGAGTTGATGGCGACACAACGTACACTGAAAGGATTTATGGATATCTAGATCTTGCTCGAGATTTGGGTTGGGTTGCATGTTTGCTGCATACGGGCCATCCTTCACGTAGAGTTAGTTCAGTCAAGCAGCCCTGTTTGATAAAGAGATGATAAAGACTTGTGATGGTGTCATGGACTGTAATGACTTGGGCATTCCTGCACAAAGCCTAAACATTCTGTGTTTTATGTAGGACTAGACGGTAAAACCAAAGGAACCCATGAAGAATAAATGTACTTGAGAGGACTTGAGTGAGAGTTCTCTATATTCCAAACTTTGACATCTGTGTATGTAGGGTAGGGCCACTGTCTTCCACTTCATCTCCAGATCGTCACGATGGAAGGCATAGAACATTGGTCTCTGATGATATCATTTAGAATGGCAGATATTCAATGACTATATAAGCTGATTTTATCTCTTCCTAATGGCATAAAAGAATCTGCTTCTCCTCGGTTACAGATACCACCTTCACGTCGACTCAAGGCCCTTTCGCAGCTATTCACACTTGAATCTATCAACAGCCACAAAGACAGCCAAGGTGTGGCATTGCCCCATAAAACGGGACAGGGGTCAATCTCAAAAACAACCAATGCCAGCGAATTGTGGGCCGCGCAAGCTTTCGGGCATATACGAGCCTAGCAGGTTACCAAACAAGCAAAGGCACGATCAAGATCCATCTCGAAACAAGCCAAATCTCGGTGTACGACTCATGAAGTGTTCAGCCGCATCTGTTGTCTCTGATTCGGACGACAATTGCAGACCGGTCACTTCCGTAGGCATATTTGCCGGGCTCCACGTGGAGTGTGGCTAATGTAGGAACCCGGCGGGAAGCGACAAAAGTATTCCCGTTCATCTCCGGCCAAGCAAGGAGTTCTATTTCGAGCTTTTGCTTTCAGACACGTCGTCGTCTCCTCCCTCCGGCTCCGAAGCGGGCGAGACAAGGTTACAGACGCAAGGCTGGCCTGATCTCATGGCGGCTCGAGCTGCGAGGTGCGGCTGTGGCGGCGGGCGCAAAGTATTGCTTGAATAGATTACATACCCATCCAGTAAACCTCTTCAGTCACGGGAGATGCCAGCATGCGCGTCCTGACTTGTCGATTCGTCAGATAGATTGCTGTCGTGTGGGGACCGGAGAGGCTGAACAGATATGTATGCCAGGGATCCAGCTTCAACGCACGACGCATGCGGCAATTTGCAACGGGCATGACGTCTTGTGTTGAATTGACTTGACTCTTGGGAGAACTCAGATTCCAGGCGGCCGACCTTGATGTGACCGTTTCTGGTGCTTGCTTTTTGCGGGGGGGCTGGACGGAACTTGACGGGCTGAAGATGCCAATGTCTCATGTCAAGGGCCCTTGTCTTCAGCAAGGCGTGGCCTTGCGGTTTATGTCGCGCATATGAGCGATTCGCCTCGCCTCAGATGCCCGATCCGACTAGCTGAACGGGAAAAAAAAAAAAGTTGGCCTGACTGTGGCAAGGGTCTTTCTGTCTTGTGCAACATGCAGCCTTGCAGCGCATCATCTAACATTGGCTGATCGCCTAACCCCTAGATCCCAGTCCCTGCCTCTACCCCCTCTCCCCCCCTCCTCGGTCAAGCTAGGGTGGGTGTGCCAGCTGATGTATGTCCAGGGGATGGATCGTTGACGAGATCCTGCCCCTTGTTAGCTGCTCACCACCCCCTTGTTTCTCATCCATCCCATGC
>SSHR01003105.1:0-19782 GCA_006518225.1 Fusarium neocosmosporiellum | reverse complement strand
GTGATGCGAGGACGTAGAAGGATGCTGGAGAAGGCGGGGGCAGCGGGATGGGGATGGGTGGTGGTGCAGTGTATTTTTTTTCTGCGGTCGTGTACGCGAGGCGGGATAGCGGGGTCAAGGGTCGCGAGCGCTCCGATGAGAAAGCGGCGGCGGCGGCGGATGGGTTATTGCACGGGAGGCGTGAAGGAAGAGAGGCCAACAACTGGAGAAGTGGAGGCGGAAAAGGCTGAAATGGGGAGAAGGACGAGGAGAGGGGAGGAGAAGGGTGAGAGAGATGGAGAGAGCAGAGAGAGAGGGAGAAGAGAGGTGGTGAAGGTGAAGTAAAGTGAGGTGAGAGGTGTGTGAGTGGGTGAAGGAGGAGGATAGAAGAAGAGGTGGAGGAGTTGATGGAACTTGGAAATGGACCCAGGGCCAGAACCACTACAGAGCCAAAGCCAGCGCCAGCGCCAGAAGCAGAATCAGAACCTGCCCGCCAGCCAGACCAGGCCATGGATCCATTGCCAGGACCACAGAAAGCCCAGAGCAGAGCTGCAGCAGCGGCAGCAAGTCTCTCCTTCCCCTCCATCCAATCCGGCTCCCCCACTCCACTCACTGAGGGAGGTGCTGCATGGTCCAGCGAGGGACAGGATGCTATGACCACCTGAGGTCATGGGCTGAATACTTGACGGGTTTGTACCTGTGATCTCAGCTCCCCCGCTGTGTCAATGAATGAGGGCGGACGAGAGACGAGTGCTGAGGGGAATGTGTACTTGCTCACCGAGTACCGAAGCTGTAGCTTGTGCGCCCAGATCCATCCCATCCCACTTGCCGACATCCACACCCACGCCTCCTGCCCCAGCTCAATCCCGTCACCTCTGCCATGTACTGTACTAGCTCTACATTGCCCCTCGTGACGGGCATTTGTAGGAACCCGATTGTACATGAAGCGTCTGAGGTAACTCGTGCGACTCGTTTTGCGATAGGACATCTGGTCTCTTCATTCAATGGCCATCAAGGCCCGTCCTAAGCTTGCAATTGGAGTTAGAAGGGGGCTGGGAGATGGGTGTAAGTGGAGGCTCATTTGTCGATTGATTGACGCTCCTGCCACTTGAGGCCAGGGAGGGAAAGACCAGAGCACTCCTCGGTGCTTGCTTCACCACGATGGATGGAATGGAAGCCACCGTTGGAGACGGGAAGCCGCAACTGACGGGGCCAGACAAGGTACTGGCGAGCGGTAGTTGGGCCACCTGCCGTTCGATTTTTTAAGGCTACACGTGCCCTTCGAGATGCCTTCCACCAACCGAGGCCCATTCTCCCACTCTTCCATTCTACCTTATCTGGGCACATACAAGATCCATGATATAACCCACCTCTCGGAAGTGAAGCGTGGCATTTGCGTTTCCTCCTCAGCCGCGACACAGGTTTCGGATCAGACCCGGAAACCCGACAATGTTTCGTGGCAGACACTGGTCCTGCTGTCTCCCGCAACAGCCTTCCCTTCCACGCACAAGTACAAAGACAGAAAATTGCTTGGCATGTGCCACTAATCCTGTTCGAGCATCAAGCGAGCATTGAGCAACCCATCCCATCTGGCATCTCTGTCATTGGGCTTGTTGGACCAGGGAATGAATGGCCCAGAGGTGAATGAATGCCACGCCGTTCTCCACTCACCTGGCACCTGGTATGTGGGGTAAGAAATAAACGAGACAGAAGAAGGGCAAAGTACCTCCAAGTCTTCTCAAATACTCGGATCTTATGGCTAATTCAATCATTCAATAACAGAAGAAATGCCATAATGTATTTTGAATACTCCAAAGGTCTTTATTTGACTGTTTCATACTCTTCACTACCCCTATGTCGCTATCCTTGGAGGAGGATATGATGCTTCCTTGTACTAGTGTCTTATTCTTTCTTGACCCTAGTGCCTGGTCACTCGGAGTTTTCTTCCACACCCACTCGGCCCGGGGCCTGTCCTTACGGAGTGGGCCAGCCCTGGAGGAAACGGTCTTCCAGGACCACCATCGCAAGTGAGTTGGCCGTGGCTCTCATGGACAAGAGAGGAGATTAATGAACAACAGGACGCATGAGCTCCCAAAATCTTGACCTCTTATCTATCCTGTCGTTAATCTTTCTCATGCTTATCAGCATCTCGTCCAAAGTGCGGGGATATATGTGGGCTTTTAAGTAGGTTAGCTTGGCTTAAGAAGATAAAGTCCCCTCAGCCGCCTGTTCCTCTGGTAATTTCTGGCCCTCTCCGGAGTCGACTGTCGAGAGCTCCCGTTTCTACGACAACATGGAGCAGCTATGGCTGATATCAGATCATTCAGAGCAGCGTCAAGTCGAGACCAATGACAGGTCCAAAGTCGACCTTGACGGGCTTATTGGCCTGGGTGATCCAGGGATGTTTCGCCGCTCCCCAACCTCCTCACAATATTATTCTTCGGCGAACTCACTTGGGTCAGTCGTCTTAGCGGGCAGAATAGCGCTGCGTGCGCTCGAGCGGTTCGGCGAGCCAATGCGCAGACTTTTTCCAGATTAAGCGTGAATCCTTTTCCCCCTCCGCTTCCGGCTCGGCCGGTGCTCCCCGGAGGAGTTCAGATGCCGTGCAACGGTCCAACTCCGCAATCCGTCCGTGCTCAAGTCCGTTGGCTTGTTTTGACGGCTACTGTTTGGACAGTGACCGTCGGGACTTGTTGGATTTAGCTCAACAATTTGATCTTATTAATTCGATATCCCCGCAGATCCCTTCCAGTGACGCTGATATTCTTTGAATTCCCCGTCACCTGGCTGCATCGATAGTTTCTCAGATTGGCTCTCGGATGGTTCCATCGGGTGGAGCACCGCTGCCGGAGGCCTGCATAAGTCACCATGGAGGCATGCAGCTTAACAGCACCCGTCACTCCTCGCCGAGCTCTGTCACTCTCTGCCGTGCGATGCTTATGGCTAATATCCTCACATATAGACAACTTTCCGCATCGCGTGAGTGCATATGTTTTCAATTGAATGCCCTTTTTCTAGAATCGGTGAGGCCACTGACGTTGCAGCGAGGCCAAGACCGCGACCAATATCACGACGACTTTATATTTACATACATAGCTAGGTACTTGGCTCGTAGCATCTGACCCCGACTCATCGCTGTCTCAGCTGCTGCTCATGTTCTATCCAGAAGTTCTTGCACGCCTTGTGTCCCCAGTGATCCACCCACCACTCCCCGAAGCTGTCCTCCACCTCAAAGTCCACCTTGGCCACCCGTTCTTCTCTCTTGAGACCGCAGATGATGCACGCCTTGGGGGCCGTCGGCACCATCTTGGCCGTTTGAACCGACATGCTCTCGCTAATCTCAGGCACCCTGAGTGCTGTTGAACCCTTGCCGGCCGCCTTGGCCGCCGCAACGGCAGACCGCAAACGGCCGACTTGCTGCCGCCACACGGCGACGACATCTGCGGCCTCGCGGTCTTCACGTGCTGACTGCGTCTTGTCCACTCCTGCAAGTTTCATGCCCTTGCTTCCTGCGGCCGAGATCGACATGCTTTTGGCCAAGATCTTGTCTCGGTGCCATCGCTGTTTGCGGCCCGCAATGACCCGGGCGGCTGTCATCGCTAGAAGGATATAGCCCTGTAGAAACTCTCCAGCCTTTGGGTCTGATAGAATGCGCTGCTTGATCGACGCGGTTTGGCCCGATATAGGTTTGAATAGAGCATTGCCCGAGTTGAGGAGGTCGGGAAACACAGATAGGATAACCGATGGAGGCGGGACATTGATGGGTGGAGGAGCATCATCTGGGACATGACTCTGAGATGGCTGGACATTGTCGACAGCATCCCAGTCCCAACTCTCGGGTGGTTTTGAAGATTCGATGCCCGCCTTCTGACTATCGGCAGGCGGAAAGTCATCCCAAGCCCCCCATCCTTCGTCATCTTCCTTGCCCTTGGCTGCCTTGGTGCCCACTGGGCTGTCCATAGATGGCCATGCTGTAACTGGTGACGGCTCCTTGGGTTTTTTTACTCTCTTGGGTTCTGTTGGAGTCGGCGTCTTGATAGCCAAGTCAGGGAAAGGGTTGCGATCTTGGAAGGAAGGAGACTTTGGCGCCTGAGGGTAGTTCGAAGCTGTGGCACCGAAGGCCAGGCCCCCGAGAAGCTGGCTGGGAGGCTGCTTCTTGGTTGGTTGCGACGGCGGTTCCGGCTCATCTAATGAAAGGAGGTCCATCGAGGGAAGAGTTGCTGCTGGTTTCGTAGGGGCCGTTGTAGGGACTACCGTTGGTACTGGTGCGGATGGAGGAGGAGGGGCCACAGTCTCAAACTCCCCAAACTCATCGTCGTCCTCATCTTCATCACCCTCGGCCACTTGAAGTTCAAAGTCCTCAGCATCAAAAAGAACGCTGGGGTCATTTGAAGCTGAAGACTTCAGCATGGCCTTCATGCGTGGCTGTTGCGGCTCCTGATGGGCTGGCGCATGCTGCCACTGTTGTCGGAGCTGTGACTGAGGAGTAGGCTGTTGCGCCTGGGCTGTACCGGAAGCCTTCTGACGAAGTGTGCCAACATCGACAAGGCTGTTGGACATGAGATCCAGCGTGGATGCCCTCACAACCCGAGTTGGGGGTTGTTGGACAGAAGGCGCCTGTTGTGCCAGAGCTGGACCAGGGCTTGGGTTATGCCATGGTATTGAAGGTGAGCCAGCTGGACCCGCAGCCACGGGTGAGCCCCAAGCCGGAATAGACACAGGCGTAGGAGTTGGGGCCTGAAAAGGAGAAGGGTTTGCGGGCGAGGGCTGTGAAGGCTCAGCTACCTCGAAATCCCCCCATCCGTCATCATCGTCCTCAACCGCTGCTGCCGGCTTGGACGGAGCTGAAGAGATTCCCCACGAGACTGGCGCAGCAGGCTGGGTCTGAAGTGAAGGCCAAGGCTGTGTGCTTATCGGAGAAGCATGGCTGGTGGTACCAAAGAAGTCAAACGGGTCCTTGGCCCCAGTTTGTTGTGGTTGCTGAGGTGGTGGTGGTTGTTGCTGCACCTGAGGCTGAAAGCGAGTGGCCTGTTGGGCAGGAGGCGGCGTAGGGTTGCTTGAGAGGCTGTTGAACTCAGCGAAGAGATCGGCAGACATGGTGGCTCATCCGATGAAGCATCCTTCCCGAGCTCGCAGTCACGAGGCGGGTATGGCAGTGGATGAGAGTAGACAGATAACGACGAGTGCTGGTGAGCACAAGGCTAGACGCAGATGGTCAGAAATGGATGGATGCACGACCTGGGCATCACAAGTCCAAGGTGGCTATTTGTTTAGCGCGATGCCCCCTGAGCGCGGAGGCCTCGAGGTTCTGGCAGGACCTCCGGGCGGCCTGTCCGGGGGGGTTCAGCGCTAACAGAAGGCTGAGAGTGGGGCCAGCCTCCATCCACCGCCAACCTGGATCCATGGAACATGCCTAGGCTGGAGCTCTTCCTTCGCCTTTGACAGCCTCAAATTCATCTCATTCACTTTGTATCTTCTCTTACGACACGGTAAAGCTTCTCCTCTTTGCTTCGCAACGAAGCATCATGAGGCCTCTGGAAGAGTTGCTGTGGGTTGCGTCCGCTTTCAGCACCGTCAGGAACGACTGAATTGACTGACAAACCCTGACGCAGGCCGAGATGGCGTGAGACTCAAGTTCACGGCGCTCATCTTGGCGACCTGCAACGAGCGGTCCGATATAATGGGCCTTCCAGTCCATGCATATCGGGATGTCGCTCTGTGTGCTGGAAGGTAGGTCAAGCCGCTCCACCATTGGCTGGTGCTGGATCAAGTACTGACACCTGATAGACTTTTCTACTATCCACTGCAGCTGAGGGCTTGAGCTGGTCTCAATCCCTCGATGAGGGAAGGCGCCTCTATACTGAGCGGCGGGAGCATTTTCTCAAGTACATCAAGCACCCAGAGATCCTTGCTGAACTCAGTATAGACCCTCTAACAGATGACCCTGCTGTGAGTCTTGTGCTGCAACCTAGACTCTGACCAGAGGGCTGACCGCAACTCAAGTCTCCCTGGAACACCGTTCGCCAGGATGAGATTATCCGCGCTGAGATCCTCCAGGATGTCCAAAGACTTCCGGACGAAGCATCCTACCATGAAGATGAAACCCAGGCCATGATCCTGGACATCCTTTTCATGTACTGCAAACTTAACCCTGAGCGAGGCGGTTATCGACAGGGCATGCACGAGCTTCTCGCCCCTATTCTGCACGTCATCCAGCAAGACACCTTGGACCCGGCAACCATACCATCGGACGCCTCTTTCGAAGATGCTCTGATCAAGACCTTGGACGCTTCCTTCGTCGAGCACGACACTTTCATCCTCTTTTCTAGGTTGATGGAACATGCGCAATCATTCTACGAGGTTAAGGACTCTGTTGTGGCACCAGGAACCCCTTTGCGATCCTCCAAGTTCCCTGAGCAGAGCTCTACTATCGTTGAAAGAAGCAGGTTCATTCACGAGGTTTGCCTTCAAAAGGTGGACCCAGAACTCGCTGCACATCTTACCAACATCGAGATATTGCCACAAATCTTTCTCATGTATGACCTCAACCCTTCTTCACATCCAGGCTCTTGCTCACCAGAATAGTCGATGGATCCGATTACTCTTCAGTAGAGAATTTCCATTCGAGCAGTTCCTGGTCCTATGGGATACGATATTCGCTGTCGATGCATCACTAGATTTGATAGACCTCATCTGTGTTGCCATGCTAATCCGCATTCGATGGGATTGTAAGTTGTATTGTTGGTTTCCCTCTTCAGGTGCTAATATCTTGCTGCAGTATTAGAAGCGGATTACTCTGTCTGCCTTCAGTTGCTCTTGAAATATCCCGCCCCCTCGCCATCTCACGGTCCTCATACGTTTGTTGATGATGCCCTATATCTCCACGAGCATCTCAGCGCATCTGGCGGAGCGTCTCTGATCATGAAATATACTGGAAAGATGCCGACTGTATCGTCACCCTCGCAGAACTCGCGAGCAGCTACCCCAAGCTTCCGTGCCTTCAACTCACTCAGGCAACGAGGACTTGGATCGAGATCACAAATACCGTCGCCGTCCCGGTTTATTCAGCAGCAAGGTGGCATGGAGGCACTGTTCCAAGGAGCAGCCAAAGGAGCAAAGGGGGTGTTTGAAAGGGGCGAAAAACTCGGCATCAACCAGGCCGTTAGAGATGCCATGGGAGAAATCAGACGCAACATAAACGAGGCCAGATCAACCCCTAGGCCTCCACGACAGATAATGAGCGAGGAGGGAGCGGCTAAAAGTCTTGCTGCGCTGGAGAGGCGCAACCAGCAGCTGGCTGCCATGCTCGACGAGACGGTCAACAACCTCAAGGCAGTGTCAGCTTCAAACCTGGAAGACAAGGCCAAAAGCCTTGACCTCATTGAGGTTGCGGCCGCCAAGGTCCAGTTTGTCAAGATTTACCTCGAAGATTCTTCCATGGAAGTTCCAGTACTGGACTCTCCCCTGTCTGAAGAGAGCCCAAGGGAAGTGGTGGTGGCAGAGACGACTATTGTCCAACCAGAGCCAGTCCCTCCGATGGAAGCGGAAGTGGACATCTCCGGTCTTCGGATTGTTGAACCAGTCCCGACTCCCCGGGAGGAAGAAGCACCAAACAACCCTGATCGTATGGATACATCTGGTGACGGTCCGAACCTAGATTCTGCCACCAAAGCGGCCGAGGCAGAGGTACGGCCACCCCCTGTCCCGACTAGGTCAACGCTGGCACAATCATCCTTTTCGTGGATGCTGGAGCCAGACCAATCCGCACCCTCGAAATCCTCAGCATCGTCAGCAAAGTCACCACCACTTCAGCACAAGAAGAAAATCTCCAACAGCACTAGGCGCGAGAAGAATGCCTTCCTGTTCGGGGAGGTTACCGAGAGCCGCAACCCTCTTCGCTCGGATGAGATATTCGGACTGGAACCTCTCACGAAGGCGAAAGATGAATCGTAAATGATGCATGCAACTACATACGCACATAACGCAACCCAGACGACTCGGAATGTACTTGATTTCTTATGCCATCATGCCTAACTTTTAGACCTCATATCTACTATACAATTTATAGATCGACTCAGATTTCATGTATGTTTTCACACGCATTCTTCGCATCTCTCCAACAGACTCCTGCAATGGATGCCCGCTGCCCCTTACCTCTTTAGGGGTCGCTCCTTGATCCAGAATGCCGTCAAAAACGATACAGCAAGATATATCGTGATCAAAGCCAGGGCTCCCAGTGTTGCCACCTGGTAGCTCGAACGGACCTGAGCAGCGAGGTGAGACGGGAGTTCCTTGATATAGTCCAAGCTCTGTCGCACATTCTCCTCTATCTCACGGGCCTCGTCGCCGTTGGGGAGTCGGGAGGCCAGCTGGGTTCGGAGCACCTGCTGGAGGACGGCAGATCCGGTGCTAATGCCGATGCTGGAGCCAAGAGACCGGAAGAGATACGAGCACGCAACGACGACAGCTGTGTCTTCCACAGCGGCATTGGCCAAAAGACCAACAAGTGTCGTCGTGATGCCTAAGAAATTGATCAGTAAGGGACCAGTCACATCGATCAGCCATGAGATGTAATGGACATACCACAACCAGCTCCAAGAGATGTGGCGACCAGACCGATAACCTCTCCGGGGGTTGACCTAAACCAAACAGAAAGCCCCAGAGGCAGGACTGCAGCGAGCAATAGCGCATACGCAGACACAGTGATTGCGTAGAACTTTTCAGTTCGCTTGATAATCCACCCACCGAGGAGTGAAGCAATCACGCCAGCAATCATGCCCGGGACAAGCAATGCACCGCTTTGAGTAGCAGTTAGTCCCTGAACGGCCTGGAAGAACAGGGGCATGAAGAAGATGATTGCCATCTGGCCCGCCACGCCAAAGAAGTTGACAAGGTAGCACGCGAACAAACTGCGGTCGAAGATGATGTGACCGGGAGCAAATGGATTAGAGGCGACCTTGATCTCAACAAAGAGGAAGAGTCCGAAGAAGACTGGAGTGAGAGATAGCGCAACGATAGTGATGATATGTGACCAGCCCAAGTTGGAGCCAGAGTCCAGGCCGGCAAGCAGGGCGACAACGGCGATGACGAGGGTGAAGGCGCCCAGAAAGTCAATCTGGTGTATTTTGGTGAGCCAGTGGTCGTGCGATACTGGTGGGAGATCAAGGACGAAGTAGACGGCGACGAAGGCAACAAAGCACAGCGGAACTTGTCCAAGGAACGACCTGGGGTTTATGAGTGCTCATTCATGGCAAATACGGCACGAGGGGCAATCTCACCATCGCCAGCCAACCGAGTCAGCCAGCAAACCTCCCAAAGGCGCTCCTGTCGACGTCCCAGCAGCCCAGAGAATGTTGATGCAACCTTGCCACATTCCGCGCTCCCTCAGTGGCACGAGGTCGCTCAGAAGGATAGAAACCACAGCGTTCATGCCACCTCCACCAATGCCCGCAACGGCTCGAGCGGCGCACAACTGAACCATGGACTGTGCGAGACCGCAGCCGAGGCAGCCAAGGGCAAAGATGGTGTAAGCGAAGAGGAGGCAAGGTTTCCGGCCAAAGATGTCGCTAAGCTTGCCATAGAGAGGCTGGAAGCTTGTGAGAGTGAGGAAGTAGCTTTTCAAAGATCAGCATGAGGTCCTAGGAACTTGGTAGGTTTCCCGTGTTGAAAATCTTGGTCGGACTCACGCTGTGGCAATCCAGCTTGTGTTGTTGAGAGCATTGAGCTCGTTTCCAATCTTGGCATACGTTGCCACGGTCAGTAACTGGTCAATTGCAACCATATAGACCTAGTGATGCTGTTTAGAATGAGTAATAGTTATTGACATTGTCGGTTTCTTACACCGATGCCCACTGCCGGAAGAATGAGGTGCATTTTTGCCTTAACCGGCTCCTGGACATGATTGCCGTTCACACGGCCATTTTCTGCGTCCCCGTTGATAGCATCGCCACTGTTGCGGTCTCCGAGGAGAGGTGAAGTCTCGGACGGAGCTGAAGCTCTGCCGGACGTCAAAGTGCCCGTCATTTCGACTCGTCTTGATTCGGAATAGCAACTTGCTAAGGGCGGAAGAAAACGGTGAGGTTTGAGAAGCTTCGGCCTCAGCTCGAGCCTCGAATTGAAGAATCTGACGAAGCAATTCAGCTGAATGAGAAAGAAACAAAAGCTCTACGGTACTGCGAAAGAGGCTGGAGATAAGAAATCAAAGGTAACGTTTGTCTCGGACCGGACCTGCAGCCGGAATCAAATCTGAGCAGCGATCGGAACCCGAATTGAGAGGGTGTGCTGCGGGCCGTTCCCCCGCTGGCCCATCAACGATAGATTGTGTCATACTGGAGACTAGAAACGTGATGGAAGATTCTGAAGTTATTCAGACGAGGAATTGCCGTATCCGAGATTGGTAACACGGATGATTCTGATGTTAAATTGCTTTGTTGAAACGCTTCAACAAAATCTCTGAGGTAAAACATGTCCTGTGGTGGATAATCTAGCCGAAAGCCCAAGTCTGCCACGATTCAGAGAACCCGAGGATCCGAAGAGAATGGAATATGATTGTGCTGGATAATCTTTCAAATTCGTTCAATCGGATTCGAAAAGACGAAAATACTGCGCTGACGGGGAAGGGAGCCGGAGTATTGTACATAGAAGGCATGTGAGTTGTTGTTCGGAGTACTCGGTAATTATCCAGGGGAACGTCGCAGCCGTCAATGTGAGGAGATGCATCCTCCAAAGCCAATTATACTTGTCGGTGTGGGTGCTAATTGGTATAAGCATGGCGAGACGAACCTTGTCTGTGGCACATAGAGTGAGTAATTCCCACGAGATCGGGCAGTTCCTATTCAAGTCGTGAAACAATGTGATTTAGTTTTGTGTAGCATGGATGATGCCTGGCCTAGAAGCCTTACAGACCGGGCCGTTAATGTTGGGCCAAAGCATCCATGGTTGTTTTCATGCCACTCATTGTTGGACAGCATGTGCTGCGAGGGTTCCCTGTCCAGGTCTGACGCATCTCATCTCGCAGCATTGAGAAGAATAGAGATGTTGCAATCCTAGAGAATCCTTCGCAGTCATTCTTGGTTCAAGACGGGAACGGACAGCTGCGAGCGCGATGTACACCAGTGCACAAGCCCAGGGGCATCAATGTCGTACACGCACGAGAGCAGTCGTGGCAAACCACGGGCCAAGAAGAGTCAACAATGATTCTCAGACCGAGAGGCCGCCACGCTGGGAAGCCAATGCCCCGGAAGGTTCGTCATGACGATGATCCGTGCACCATGAAACTTGGAACATCCGACTGGGGTTGACTTTGACGCGGGCAAGACATCGATTTTGTCAAGATTGGCGGATCGAGGACGAATCCGGACAAACCCACGAAGCGCGTTGCTGTCAATGCCAACCACGGCGTGAGCATGAAGCACCACCTCGTCATAAGCCTTTTCCCTGTCAAAGGCAATTTTCATCTTGTTTCGACCTCTTCCAACAATGCTGCCAGACATTGCAGGATCACGCGGAGTGGAGTGCCATCCGGCAGCATGTAATTAGCTGTGGAGATGCTTGGACTGTGATGAATGGGGGATCGATCGCCCTGAGCGCACACCACACAGTCGAGGGGAGTGACGCGGCTGGGCCGGGCTGGGCGATCAGTGACTGGGGGTTCCTGATGCACATGTACTGTACCTCACCACTGGAAACCAATATTTCGACCATGAATTCGTGGCGCGCTGGTGTTGAAATGTATGTCATTGAGGCTGAGCTTATACGCGTGCAAAGGGTCATAATATTGAACAGCCAAGAATGAAGTATTCGGTATTCTCAGTTCCGCAACGAGAAGAAGGGAAGAGAATGAATGTCCTCTGACCGCCTCGGGATTCCGTGCGGTGTGATCATGCTGTGCATAAGAAGAAATGAGACGAGATGAAGAGATGGGACGGACAAGACGAGAAGAAGACAAGCCAAAGTGGATCTGCGCTTGGCCGTTCTTTCTATATGTTGTCTTTATCACACAACGTGAATCTCGGCGTATATTGGAAAGGACAAGGCACTCGGCTCATGGTTACCTCATGCCACGATGAGGACAGATGCTTGGTTCAAAACCGAGGTTGAAAGAGTACACCATACCAATCATTCTCTCCTCTGCATCGCAATCAATGTCTTGACTCTCGTTTCTTTCTTTACACATGCTGTCAAAGGCAAAGGAAAAAAAAAGCCAATGCCAGGGGTGACGTGGTTTTCAGCTGGAGTGAACAACAGTCCCCGCTCGCTACTGCAGCTCCTGGGGCGTTCCTGCTGCGGTCCCGCGGAGCCCGCCCTGAATTGCCTCAACCCTGCTGAAATCTAGTGGCTGTTTCAGCCGATATGGCTTAGTCCTGGGGAGTCCCCTGATTGCGGATGGCCGCTGAAAGGGAAGAGCCACAGCGAACAATGCGCCAGAGTGTCCCTGCGAAGCTCCAAGGCCCACTACGGGCTTGACGAGACGTCCGGTACAAGCCACTTCTCAAGCCTCCTCCGCCCATCCCGCGATCCAATGTGGATGTGGGTGGATGGATGGAGATGGAGATGGGTCATGGTGCAAGGTACAGTACATGTGCATCTGTAGTTGCCTGACAGCCAGGTTCCCTCCAGCAGAGCAGGTTCCCAACGGCTCGGTCCAAAGACCTGGCCTTGGCTGGGCAGGGTTGAAGACGGCGCCGCGGCAGCCTCTGAGTGATGAAACCTTGGAACTCCCGTAAACAGGCAGGAAGCGTAATACCAACCAAAACAAGTTCTTGGGCTTGTTCTCTCTCCTCCATCCAATTCTTCTTCCTGCATCTCTTCATCTTTCCCATCTTTTCTCCCTGCTTCTTGTCTCTACTTCTTTCTCTCGTGTTGCTATTTCAGTTCCTCTCCGTCTTGAACCTTGTCCCACCCACACACATCTTTTGCTCCAGTCTTGAGCTCGAGATCCTCTCGTGGTTTCACTTCCAACACGCCTCTTGGTCACTTCTCGACTCCCTCCCCCCACTCGGATGCTGGTCCATCATCCCTCGAGGGGCGTTCCGTGAATCCCGCATAACCCAAGGTTCCCAATTTATCAAAAAGATTCCAGGGCCCGGCATTCTCACACGCTTTCCCAGCCCGTTGCTTTACCTTTTGCTGCGCTCCGTGTTTCGCTTGTTCCATCTTGCTTCAAGTTGACGGCTCCCCCCCCTCTCCTTGTCCCATCGACGGCCTAGTTCGTCATGGCCACCACGTTGAACGTCAGCTCTCTCCAGCCGCCTAAAACAGGCACCTCCCGCTGGTCTAAAGCTCTCCCTGATGTCCCAGGTCCTGACGACCCAGCTTTTTACGACGACTACGACTACGACGATCCTTCACCTCGCCTTCCTCCTACCAAAGAGTTTTCTATGCCGCCGCCTAGGTCGACCAGCATGGCCAATGCGAAGCCTTTGCCTCGTTCACTGCCGCCTCTGCACCTGCTCGCAGCTGCCGATGCGCCCCCGGCTGGTCCACCAAAAATGGCCATCCCACGCCGGCCTGTCGGCAAGCAGCCTCCTCTGCAACCGCCTCCGCCACCTCAGAAGCAGCCCGGGCACCAGCAGAAGCAGCAACCTCCACCGCCGTCCCCTTCGGAGTCACTGTCGAGCATTTTGTCTGCCTACTCCCGGAGCTCGGGCGAGTCGCTGGTCAGGTCATCCGACGGAGCTAACACCAGCAGCGACCGTCAAAGTGAGGCAAACCCATCCCCGAGCCGCGAAGCTCCACTTGCCAGCACAAAGACCAGCACGCTTATTAGTCCTGCCTCCGCCGAGCAACATCAACATCAACATCAAGACCAGCAACAACATGCTGCACCCAAGTTACCTCTCAAAGATAGTCGTCCGCCGCCTCTGCCTTCCAAGGATACCAAATACCACCTTCCGGCCACCCCTGCTCCGAATCGCCCGCCCAAATCGGAATCTAGCATCTCACCCATCAAATCATCACCACCCCGAGCTCAGCAGCAGCCTCAACTCTGGCGGCGCCGGTCCAGCAAGGCCGAGCGGAGCCTCGAGCTTCCCGACCTAAAGCTTGTTACCAGCCACGGCTCAACCGCTGCGACAAAGCCCACTATTGCCGTCGCTGCGCCATCTCAGTGGGCCCAACAACAGCTTCCTGAAGGCGTCACCGAGGTCTCCACACTACCGAGCCAGCAGCTCGGGAGTACAAACAATTCAACTCCCTCTGGCCAGGATACTCGACAGGCGCCGGCTTCCGAGCAGGCAGCCGAGTCTCCAGTCATGGGCAGCAACAGCTCCAAGCTCAATCGCCTCAAGGACAAGCTCCACCTTCATCGCAGAGGCAAATCGTCGAGTGACACCAGCAAGTCTTCAACCCCACGGCCTGGTGCGCAACGGCCTCCTACGCCTGAATATCAAAAAGAAGACATCAAGACCCCTATTGTTGATTCATTTGTCTCGCCTCTTTCGCCTGCATCGTCCCCAGAGCCTGTCGCAGAGGTATCTCCCGAGCTTCCAAATGATGTTCCTCAGCTTCCCCCCCAGCAGCGAGCCAGGGCACCCTCATCCGCCAGCATCGAGTCCAAGCCCATCACTCGCAAGGCCCTTCCCCCACCAAAGCTCCCGAGCCCAGTTGAGACCAAGCCGGTGCCTGAGCCAAGTGCCAAAGCTGAATCACCGGTGATGGGATCGCTCCCACCGTTGGTCACTGACTTTGTAGGAAATCGAGGATCAGCCGGTAGCGACTCTGCATCCAACCGTTCGCAGCCTCCTGCAGATGTACCCACTCGGTTTCCGCCACGGCACTCGTCTGTGAGGTCTAATGCTCCGCCCCGACAGCTTGCAGTGGATCAAGATCCAAGGCTGGTACAATCTGAATCACAGGGACTTCTCTACAAAGGCCGAGATGGAACCTTGTACCCCGAGATGAAGGTTCTACGAGAACCGGACCCGCAAGCGGCCTACTTCCCCAAACAAGCCGATTTTCCCATAGCCGAGGGTACCGTCATCAAGGCACCGCCGTTGAAGGAATCCCACTTCAACTGTTACCATGGACACAGGACGATGAACCGTCGAACCAACAGACATTATCCCCTGACGTGCCAGGCTTGCGAGAGGTCGGATGTCGAAGATCGATGGACGTGCACGTTCTGCCATTTACGAATCTGCGAATCTTGCCTCAAGAAACTGAACAGCAATGGAAGAGATCTACGACGATTGACAGACGAAACGAAGCAAACGTCGTGATGGAATCAAACCAGACCATGGGCTAAAAATCTCACGAGATTTGGCAATTCTTGAAGCTTTTTCTATCATCGGCACACTTGTTCACTATTGTCACTACTACTCATTTCCTTTGTTACGCATAGAAGACGTTCACAGGGTTGGGCTGGCTCACGGATTGCATGTATGATATGGGATGGCTACGAAGGGAAAATAGTTGCATGGAAAACATAGACACCCTGGGAGGATGTTATTTGTTGCCACTTTGACGATACCATGTTTTGCGACCACCGGCACATTTGACACGCCAGACGATAAGGGGAAGGGCTCGCATGGGGCTGCGTGAGGAGGACATGTTTTATCTTTGGCTGACCAATGTCACTGCATGGACGTCTCTCACGTTATCATTCATTGGTCTACTAGATCTAGACCATTGATGTGGTGCCCTAGAAGGGCGTTGCTTCATTGTTGATCAATAACGAACCCGATTCTCTATTCGTCACCCAGTGAAGTCGTATTGCTTGAAGAGACCTCCTGAGCTAGCCGAGGCCTTGACTTTGAGTCAGTCACCTGTAGGTCACTACAGCTGTTCGCTAAGGCCTATTATAGTAACAGTTAAAGTGACACAGGCGAGCTATAGGTCCACGTGTCAGGCCTCCTACCGGCATGACAATGTGTGAAACTTACCAGGCACGACGAGCATCAAGGAGTGACCGAAACAGACTGGCTTATGCAATATCTGACAATGCTATCACCTCATATTCAAGGTGAGGAAATGCCAGTACTGACCTTGGCATTGGATATCAATGCAACCAAGTAAAAAACATTCCCAAAAGTTGTCCCTCGACATGACATCTTTCGAAACAACTTTCCTCTCCCTTTGATCTCGACATAGGGCTGATCTCGAATTCCCAATCCGCTGGTGTGGGGGCTGCGTCTCCGGCTCCACATCCAATCCATCCTGCCCCCTGCACCTGCCAGTCCGGCTGACTTACCGGTAGGCCGAGTAACCCTGGCCTGGCAGCCTCAAATCCTCCTCCGCCTGTCAACAACAACCCATCAAGGAAGAATTGACACACCCATCCGGAAGATAGGGTCATCATGTCCTCGTTACAACGCTCGCGCTCCCTGCGCAAGCCTACTTCTACGGCTGCGAGCACCACTGATGCAGAGCGCCATGGCTCGCCGAGTCGCCTGCCCATCAAGCCTCTGACCAGAAGCGCAACAACGGCCAGCAGTACTACCACTACCACGAGGACATTGAGGAGCGGGTCAACGGGCCTCACGAGGTCGACATCAGTGAGGCAGCCTGTCAAGACGGCGACACATGAGCCTGCAAAGAGGGAGACGACTAGGTATCCTCCGTCCACAACAGCCACGAGGCCTCGACCGGCGGTGAGGCCAACTTCAGCAGATGGCCAGCCCACACAGACAAAGAGAGTGATTTCGCATGAACGTGCTAAGAGCACAGCGACCGGACTCAGAAACGCTCCCGTTCTAAGGCCACCCTCGTCAGGTTCGTCGTCTAGCGGCACGACAACGACTACCACGACAACGACCCGTACCCTCCGGTCGAGAACCACAGGCAGCCATGAGAAGCCCGCAAATGCTGCCACCGCCCACGCACCTCATCTTCGGCCAGCTTTTACGACTCTCCAGCAACACTACTCGCCAGCCAAGTCCTCCGCGCCGAAACCTCTGACGTCGACCTTCCTCGCTCCCCCGTCCCCGTCGAAACTCCCAGCCAACGTTGCCGCCTCTGCCGAGACGAGTCGACTACAGACCGAGCTTCTACAACTCCATCTCTTACACAAGGATGCAACTGCTGTGGACACTGCCTGGCGCGCTAGCGCTGAGCGCAAGCTTGGAGAGAGATTCTCAAAGCTTGCCGTCGCAAGCAAGCAGGCTGACGATCGCGAGAGGGCTGAGATTGAAAGAGAAAACGTCTTGGTTCTTCGCAATTGGGCCATTGGCGGCGGCTTGGAGGAGCGCATCCAGACGCTAGATGCGGTGGTCAATGGGGTCTGGACCCTCGGCGAGCCTGGAGGTCGCTATGCGAGGGTCGTCAGACGGTTCGAGCGGTGGGTCGACCGCATGTGCGAGATCGAAGAGGCGCGCCGTGAGGGCGAGGCCCTCTTGCAGGAGAGCGAGGTTCTATTCATCGGCGAGCTGGACGCTGCGTGGAAGGAAGAATATACAGGGCTTGTTCGACGTCTGGAGACATTGGGGAGACAGCTAGAGGAGTTGGGACACTTTCCTGAGGAGACCGACGACGGAGACAAGACTGCGGAGCGGTCGAGCCTGCAGCGCATGGTGGAAGGTTCGCGTACCATGGTTGAAGGGATGCTGGCAGAGCTGGCGGTCATGGAAGACATTGAGCGTGACGCGCTCCGCCGAGAGGACGATTGGATCGAGAGATTGAACCGGAAAGAAGATGTCGATGATACCCCTAGGGCTGGAGCGATCTGGCGAGTCGTGTAACACTGGTTCACAGCGGATTCTGATATGGATGGGATAATGTTTTTCTTCTTCCTTTTCTCTCTCTCTCTTTTTTTTTTTTTTTTTTTTTTTTTTTTTTTTTTTTGGATTACAAGCATAATAGCATGGATGGATGAAGCGCATGATGGCCATGAGAGCGATTCTCACCCACAAGCATCACAGCACAGCAGGCGATTGAACTTTAGTTTTTCCCCAAACACGATGGAATAGAATAGACTGCTTTTATCATGGGAAGACGAGAGCCGCTCTACCTAAGGCGATTGGTGAAGATGATGTCGGCGAGCAGCAGAAAGGGACACGGAGAAGCAGAGCTTCTCCCCCCTTTTCGTGATGCTCGCAAGTGGATCGAATATCGATTAAAAGGGACAAGGGGCAGCTGAAAGCTGTGACAAAAACGACCAACCTCCCATTCTAACTTTCAAGTATCGTGTGAATGTGTGTGTGTGTTTGTATTTTCATGTGTGACTCGATGTGTTGTGTGTGATTTGTGGTGTCATCATGTTTGGCGGCTTCCCTCCGCCTCGCAACGCCCTCTAAATGGTTTCCGCGCAAATGAAAAAAAAGAAATGTCATAAGGGGTTGTAATGGCTAAACGGGTGGATGATGAAGTGAAGAACAAAAGGCACATCCTATCTATGTCGAAGGCGTAGTGAAGTTTGATAAAACATTGAATTTCCGAAGAGATCGAGCCGGGCAAATGGGCTTTAGAAAGAACACTGCACACCAAGAGGTATGTATGTATGCGCTTACACAGATATGAGTACAGTCTTGGTGCCAGACTGCTCACGAGGTGTGCGGTTCGTCTAGCCACCAAAATGCGCTGTGAATCGTAGTCCGCTTGCCTAGGTTGCCTGCCAGGGTAGGTCGTTGAAGCTCGTCATCAGCTGCCCCGCGCCAGTCTCAGATTTTCATGCGAAGCAAGATCCCCTGTCCAGCAGCATTTGCGTGACAATTGAAATGCAACGCGCCGAGTGCGCAGAGCTACTTTGTAGCTGGACTGTAACTGATATCATAGGAAAGCCCTCCGAGGGAAGCTGACGCCCTCGACGGCAGGCTCGTCGACGAACCAGCTGCAGCGCTCGCCAGTGGACTCGTTGACAAGGGTGCAGGGCAGGCCGCCGTTGGTATCGAAGATCTGCTTCATGATATCCTTCTTGCCGCCGCCCGTGGCAACAAAGGCGACGCGAACAGCGTGGTTGACGACGGGGAGGGTGAGAGTAATGCGCTTCGGGGGAGGCTTGGGAGAGTCGTCGATGGGAGCAACCCAGGCGCTGGTCTCGCGAAGCAGAGGGTGGCCGGGGAAGAGAGAGCAGGTGTGGCCGTCGGGGCCGCAGCCGAGGAGGAGGAGGTCGAAGATGGGCAGGCGAACCGAATCGCGGCTGGCGAAGCTAGCGACGAGGGTCTGCTCGTACTCGTCGGCGAGCTCCTGAAGGTCGTTCAGGTGCTCAGTGTTGATTGTGTGGACAGTGGGCTTCTGGCCCTCGGGGATCTTGTCCAGAAGCTCCTTCTTGAGCAGGGCATAGTTGGAATCGTCGTGGTCGAGGGGAACAGCGCGCTCGTCGGCGAAGAAGATCTCCCAGCGAGCGAAATCGACGACGTCGTTGGGGCCTGAGGAGGGGGCGAGGAGGGCCGGGGCGAGGGTCTTTGGGAGGGAACCTCCAGAAACGGCAACCTTGAAGGCGCCGTGACGGGCGATGCCAGCGGCCTGGCTCTGGATGACATATGAGCGAAGAGCCTGGGCGAGGACGTCGACGCTGGGAAAGGCGAAGAGGTTGGGCTGTGTTTTAGCCATGGTGAAGTTGGTGTGTGCGGGCTTTGGAGTAGTGGGGGTTTGTTTTTTTCGACAAGTGACGACGATGAGGAAGAGAGAAAAAAAAATGGGAAGAAGAGAAGAAGAGAGGAGGAAGGGAGGGGAGGATAGAGATGATGAACAAGTAGGCAGCTTAGGTAGGCAGCTTAAGGTTCCTTGTGGCTCTGATTGATTTGACGTGAGCAGAGATAAGTCAGGTATTAGACAACCTTAGGCAGGGCAAAGCAAGCAAGGTAGGTAAGGTAGGTAGGTAAATTGTCAGGATCCAGGCCGGGCAGAACGTTGTGGATGGGATGGGAC
>SSHR01003102.1:0-29822 GCA_006518225.1 Fusarium neocosmosporiellum | reverse complement strand
GGGGCTGGGGTGCATACATATTAATGCAAGGGTTGGTTATTTCCTTTTGGTTTGTTGGCTTGAAAAAAAAGCTTCTGAGTTCTGGGTTTCAGTGCGTGGAACAACAGTTCGCCTCGAGGAAATATGGAGCCCCCCACTTGCGTGAGCCTCCATCACAAGGCAGACATCTTGGTGGTCCTGGGACTGGATGCTAACGCATGCTCGGCGATGGAGCTGCAAGGCTCACAATTTCTGAGCGAGCCTCGTCATTTTTTTTGCTGGAGATTCATTGCGAGACCTAAAGAAATCAATTGGACTCAATTGAAGCCCATCATGAGCCTCCTCGAGGGTGTATCGTTGTGGGAGCTTGTCGTCCTCTATCTAATCCTCACGACCAAGCGAAGCCAGCTGCTCACACTCGCACACACTCGCACACACTCCGGCAAACAACTTTCTTTTCAAAACCCATGCTTCTTTTTTTTCCCCATTGACGGTGGACCACCGGGCTAGCTAGCCTTGGGGTCCGTGGGCTAGGAATCCTGCCAGGGGGTGGTAAGCTGTGTGTGTGTGTACCTGGCATGGATCGCTCTCCCAACACCTCCACACAACTCGGTTTGCCGGGTCTTAGTTCGACGCCTAGTGCAAAACCTCCCTAAGACTTGAGGGCATCGACGGGGGGTGGTGATCTACCTTACGGATCCGTCAGTCTGTTTGACCGTGACGGCATTTCTCAGTCACACACTCTAGATATCCCTGTTCCGCCACGGCCGACATGTCCCGAATTCACGCCAGTTGAACCAGACATTCCAAAGATGCCATATCCCTGAGTTTCAAAGCCCCCAATCCCATCCATCAATCTCCGTGCTGGGCCCTTGCAGCGGCCGTCGAGATGGAGTCGGCGAGGGCCTGCTTTCCTGCGGCCCTCACCATGGCTTCATTATGCAGCGCCCCGCGCACCCTGTGCCGTTCCACTGGGAGCCCAACGTGTTCGCAGCGCTGTTGGAGCTTTTCACCGTGATCGCCGGGTACCAGCTCGTCCTTCCCCGCTTCCACGATGTAAACCCCCGGTGGCCTCTCCTTGAACCTCTTGGCTATCATGCCGAGGTTGGTCCAGCTGTCCAGGTGGTTCCGGAGGAATGGCCACAGGTACTGGTATGGGAGCCACTTCTGGGGGTATAATGCCTGCAGCATTGCTCTTGTACATGTGAATGGAGTCTCTAGGACAAGGGCATCAAGTTTGATGTTGGGAGGGCATTTCCCTTTGGCAGCCAGATTGGTGGCAAACCCGCATCCAATGCTCTGCCCCCAAAGTACTACTGCCGGCTTCTGGTCAGTCTCGTTTTCCCTGGACTCGTGTAATTGGGATATCCATTGCAGTGCTGCTTGTGAGTCCAAGTCAATCCCGGGCTCAGATGGCCGATCGTGAGACGTCCAGTAGCCTCGATAGCTCAGACAAACCATGGTATAGGTGACTGACGGGTCATTGTCGCGTGCTCGGCGAAGGATCCAAGACAGATGAGGAAGTCTTGGAGGTATTGAAGATCCATTTCCTAGAGTTTTAGATGAGTTTTGTTGAGAAAAAAAGCATCATGATATAACAAACCTTGGAAGTAGAGAATATAGATAGGCTTCTTGGCCCCAGTTGCAGACGCAGGCATATCCGACACGCACAAGGCAATCTCAGTCCCATCTAGAGATCGTATTCTCTCCTCCCTCCATTGAACGCCCCCGCACTCGCGTGAAAACTCATCAATGCGCATGCTCCGCGCATTGGGCGGCAGGAATGGGTTGTAGATGATGGCGTTCTGGAACAGCACCATCATGGCACACTTCCAAGACCACAGAGCCACAAACAGGCCACCAAAGATCAGCGGGGGCATCAGGACAGGAGCGACATGGAAGCACCTCGTGCGTCCTCCGACGGGCCGCCCGATTGCTGTTCTGCATATCGGCAACGTCCTGCCGGTCCAAGGGCGCGCGGCGGCCGAGATGCGCTGGATCACCATTGCTGAATGCTGGCGAACAAGGCAGGGCAGGCAAAAAGGGACAGTTGGCAAGGGGAAAGATAGAGACGTGGGATGCTGTGGTCGAAAGGGGTTGAGGCTTTATGACATGTTCGCTCGCGACTGGGCTCGGGGCCCTGCAGCTGCGGATGATGTGCAGGAGAACGAGTGGTGTTGCAAGTTGGTGAGGCGAAAAGGCGACACCTCAAGTGAGAGCTCGGAAGAGGTAGGTGGGCAGTGAGAATAATTCAGGACATAGCCAGCAAAACTATATGACATGTCAATTTAGAATTAAACAATGTCAAATCCTTTCAAGTATCCTCTCTGTAATAACTCTCTGTATAACTACTTCTTGATCGATATTATTCTGCATCAAAGCCAGCCCATGATGAACGCTTGACCCCCCGCTTTCAGGCATCTTGCAAGCCTGGGGTGGACTGATTCGCCCTCAAACGTCACTCGGCTGTGACGTGCCAATTAGCGCAACCATTACAGCACCGTTCTCCGCCTCCCAGTGAGAGTGAGTGCCTGGCTGGGCCCGACCTTTTTCATGCAACCCGCCCGCCCCGAATGGACCTTGTCGCCTTGGTTCCTGGAGATCGAAAACTGGAACTATTTACAGTACAACACCGAACCGACCGACCAATTCCGCGACTTGTTCCCTTTTCTTCGTTGGTTACCTTTCTTCCCATTCTCGAACTTTTTGCTTTCAACCTTCGTCCCCCACTCTCAAAACTCTCCGTTTTAAACGCAGATACACGCTTCCCAACGTCTCTTGCTGCCCCGCCATCAAATACATCATCACCGCTTCCCTCCTCCAAAGCCGTTCAATCGCGATGCCTAGCTCCGACAAGGAAAACGACTCACACGCACACATCGACATCCAGGATGATCACCCGTCCCCGCGCGCCGAGGGAGAGACCAGCCCTGGCCTAAGGAACAGCAAGGGCTGGGACGGCAAGCTTCGGGTCCCCAAGGCGGCTCTCGTGACAAATCCAGAGGCTCTGTCCGATCCCGAGTATTCAGACGACGAGAATGTCCTGGGCGGCGAGCAGATTGACGCCGATGAAGGTAATAAGCCCAGTCTAGAGTACTGGGCATGCGACAGTTCACTAACACGGCTTTGCAGACCTCCTCGACGACGAAGACCCCGAGACGGACGAAATCATGTGCTCCCACTCCCGCATCGGCTCAATAACCTCCCTCCGCCTCGAGCGCTTCAAAAAGGCCGCCCGCGTCTGCCTCCGCCAGAACAGCATCCAGGAGATCGACGGCCTCTCCGGCCTCGCCGAGACCCTCCAAGACCTCGACCTCTACGACAACCTCATCTCGCACGTCCGCGGCCTCGACGACCTGACAAACCTCACGAGCCTCGACCTCAGCTTCAACAAGATCAAGCACATCAAGCACATCAGCCACCTCAAGGAGCTCAAGGAGCTGTTCCTCGTCGCCAACAAGATCGGCAGGATCGAGGGGCTCGAGGGGCTGGATAAGCTGACGTCGCTTGAGCTTGGGTCGAACCGCATCCGCGAGCTGAAGAATCTTGACACCCTCGTTGCTCTCGAGGAGCTGTGGGTGGCAAAGAACAAGATTACCGAGCTTTCCGGTCTCGGCGGCCTACCCAACCTGCGCCTCCTGAGCATCCAGTCGAACCGCATCACCGACCTCTCCCCGCTCAAGGACGTGCCAACACTCGAGGAGCTATACATCTCGCACAACCTCCTAGAATCGCTGGAGGGTCTCGAGCACAACGTCAAGCTGCGGGTCCTCGACATCTCAAACAACAAGGTCACCAGTATTGAGGGTCTTGCACCCCTCGCCGAGCTGGAGGAGCTCTGGGCCAGTTACAACCTCGTCAGCGACTACAAGGAGGTCTCCAAGTACCTCGCGGACAAAAAAAACCTCACGACGGTATATTTTGAGGGAAATCCGCTGCAGTTGCAGGAGCCGGTGGCGTATAGGAACAGGATCCGATTAACATTGCCTCAGATCAAACAGATTGATGCCAGTAAGTTTCCCCCCTTTGGCACAAAGAAGAATCTCTACTGACACTGCTGCCAGCTTTCGTACGAGCATGAATATCAAGACTTTTGAAAGGCATCATGATAAACAGCATGGCGTTGGGGAGGGGGTTCTTGCATCCGCATTTCCGGCACATCAGGAGCATACGCACTGATGGGTATCAAAGACAGAATAAAGACTTGCAGCTACAGTTGTCGATGACGTGTAGACAGGCTCAAGTGAACGCGAGATTCATCAAATGCGCATATTCAGCTCCATGACCGCCCATGTTTCAGCTCAGCCACACCGTCACTAATGAATGCCACGACATTCCTTTGAAGGGGTAACTGTGTTTTGAATTCTATGAGGCGGATTTCGTCCATCATGTCCTTTGGACTCTACAAAATGCAGCCCAGCATCAACAAACGCCTAATGTCCCAAAACAAAATGTTTCCCAAGTTATTTCTTTCTTTTTAAATTCGTCATCACATGTCATTGCTCTAAGCAAAGATCCAGAGCTTCTCGGTGGGGAAGTACTGCGAGACATTAGCATGATCCTCGAGATGACAGCAGAAGCAGTACTACTCACGTTGGTGGGCTGGTTGAACTTGAGGTGCAGGTCCATCTTGGCGATGCGGGCCATGTCCTCCTCGTCAATGTTAAAGCTGACGGAGGCCAGGTTCTCCTGCATGAGGTCGAGACGGGTCGACTTGGGGATGACGGAGATGCCTCGCTGGGTAGACCATCGGAGGAGGACCTGCGCGGGGGTCTTGCCGTACTTCTCGGCGAGGGTGGTGAAGACCTCGTGCTGCATCAGGGGAACAGCATTCTTGGCACGGTCCATGTCGAGCTCGATGAAGCCGGCAGGGCCGAAGGAGGAGTAGGCAGTCAGAGCGATGCCCTCAGCCTTGGCCAGGCGGACGAGCTCGGTCTGCTGGTAGTAGGGGTGAAGCTCAACCTGGAGGGTGGCGGGGCGGATCTTGGCGTACTTGAGGAGGTCGTAGATGGCCTGGGACTGGAAGTTGGAGATACCAATAGACTTGGCCAGGCCCTTCTCAACGAGCTTCTCCATGGCGCCCCAGGTCTCCTGGTTGGTGGCCTTGCCCCATCGGATCTCGGTCTGGGCGTCGTCGATGTGCCAGCCGGGAGGGTAGCGGACCGAGGGGTCGATGTACTCGAGGGCGACGGGGAAGTGGATGAGGAAGAGGTCGAAGTAGTCAATCTGCCAGTCGGCGAGCTGTCGGCGGGTGATGGGCTCGACGTGCTGCTCCTCGTGGTAGGTCTGCCAGAGCTTGGAGACGATGAAGAGGTCCTCGCGCTTCACGATGCCCTCCTTGATGGCGCGGGCGACACCCTCACCGCACTCCTTCTCGTTACCGTAGTCTGTAGAGATTAGACATCAGAATTTACTTCATTTTGGGTCTCTTTGAGGGGAACTAAGGGTGTCATATCATGGCTCAATCCCACAGGTCTCATGAAGCCATCGCCTGGTGGGGCCAAGCTCTCAATTGATATGACGCTGGTGGAGGGGTAGATTTGCAGGGGTCCTTTGTGGCTATTCTGCCGGGGTAATTGGGAGTGGACAGGGGGGCAATGGAGGGGCAGCGAGCAGGGATATAGCATCGAAGGAGGGGCAGACGTTGTTCGTGTTGTTGCGCCGAGGATATCATCGACAAAGGACGGGCAAGTCTATAGTGACTTCAAGCTGGCAGAATGGAAGCAATCACGTACCGCAGGCACCATCCAGCAGACGGTAACCAGCCTTGATGGCCTCGTAAACGGTGTCGGCGCAGGTGGCGTTGTCAACCTTCCAGAGGCCGAAGCCGACCTGGGGCATCTCGAAGCCGCTGTTAAGCTTGACGGTGGGGATATCAGCCATTTTAGTGGGTTGTGATGTTGTCTCGGGGTATAATTGGATAGATGAGGACGAGGAGGAGGAAGAGGGAGAAGAAGCAAACCCCGAGAGGAGGGAGGGAACAGGCGTATTTATGCTACATCGAGCTCCAGAGCCAGAGAGGAGCACATCCACATCCCGTCTCGAGGTTATGCCTCAGTCGGCCCAGCATTCGACTTTCCAGCTTCACCCGGCGTCCCTCATGGGCACGGCATGACAGAGAATGGCATGGCATGGCATTGATAGCGCGACTCCATCGAGCATGGGTCGGCGAGACGTGGACGGCTAGCGCAGACAAGAGAGTGCAGTGTTGTCCACGGGTAAGGTAGGGACAGTAGGTATCATGGGTCTGGCCGTGCGTGAAAGCGTGAGAGGTGTGCAACGGTCGTGCAAGAATGAGGCGTGGTCTCATCGATTCGAGGTCGTATTGACCAGCCCGGCCACCATTGCCGCCTCTGTGGGGCCCAGGGAATTCACCCGGCGAAGGGTGGGCATCTGGATGTTTGGGAAAAGCGGTGGCCGCGCTGGATATTCTCAAATTGGATCACTAGCATTCCAGAAGGGCGTGTGGTCCACTGCAAGACGCTCATGGCCGAGCTGGGATCTCAATCGCTTATCGCCGCGGTTGAGCTGACTGAGGCTGAGAGTAAACGCCGGCTCTCTAGCTATCATGACCGACGTCCCGAGTGATTCTCCATGCCGTCCAGACAAAAGCCCGTACTGTCGGTCAAGGTCTCACCGAGCAGGATCAAGGACATGCAAAACTCACCGCACGCCGAAACTCGAGTCACTCTATTTGTCGTTCGAGCATCTGGCACATGTACAGCCACCCCGGGCCAAGAGAAGGACGCAGAATCACCCCGCGAACCAAGCCCTCGTCGTGGGGGGAGAAGGCGAGAAAAGCGGCAGGAGATCTAGGCCAAAAGCAATTATGCGCCGCACATATCATGACAGCGAGATGGATGTCATGTCCCATTCTGGAGGCCCAGATGATGCAGGTCCCTTGGCGTCGGTCGTCTGGAGCTTGCGGCAGCTTACCGTGGTAGACCGGGAGCTCCGTCGACGCCCATTTGTGCGTTTAACCATAGCTGGAGTCGGTGTCGCGGCAAAGGCCCGGTGGGTTCTGTCGCGGGTGTGCCAGGACAGCATTTGGCCTCCTGTGATTGATGCGGCAGACCATCCATGGATGGAAACCTAGGGACCAGGCCCAGACGCGCCCCGTACAGAACCCCGGCCGGGTCGTCGGATGACTTTGGTCAAGGCTGGGTGACGTGGTAGTAGTATCAGCTTTCTTACAGCCCACGAGCATTTTCCCAGGTTCCCCAGTCCTGGGAGCTTGAAGAGGTTTTTTCTGTCGGTGGATTTGCGCGGAAGAATAAGGGTAGAATTGATGCTGAATATCATGACTGAGAGGATGATGCTCCGGCAGAAAGCAATTTAGGCTAAAGTCGTGGTCCCACATCGTTCCACGCGGGCGGATATTATACGTACCTCTTTTGCCCAGGGCAGGAAGGCACCAGCTGCCCCGCCCCACATGGTGGCCGTTGCTTCTACGGACCTACCCTGGCCCCCATTCTAATTCACCCGAGAACATGACATGAAGACAGCAGACTTGAGGTGGTCAACAACAAGGCCGTCCCCACGAGACTCAATTCATTGTGCCACACGAAGTCGGCCAAGGTGCGCTCGTCCCCTGATGATACCATCACCATTGGGACAAAGACGACGTCTTCAGGTAAGAATAGGAGCTCCCCTTCCTCAGATTCAGCCATCATGGCTGCATTGACAATAGCTTCGACGAATCACCTGCGCATTCACTCACCATCATGGAGTGCATCGCAGCGTCAAAGAGATTTCTTTCACGTCCACGCACGGCCGCCCTCGTCTCCTTGGCTTCAACTCCCAAATTAGAATCGATTATCGTTACTGCTGGACCCAACCAGGTCGTTCAACAAAGAAGTCACCAAACACCATCACGGTCTCACCGCGATCCTTTGTCCCAAGACATCCAGATCCAGCTTCGAGTCCCTCACAATGCTGCCATTGAGGCTAACTTTGACATCTAAGCTTCCTCCCTTGCTACGAATCGGACTGCCGCTCTCTAGAACTAGCCAGGCGTTGAAGTTGTCGCGTCTTTGTTCCCGAACATGCTTATTACCATGGAAATCTCCCACCCGACTTTGTCACTTCGCCATGTTCACACGATAGAGGCACTCCCAATTATTCATTCACCATCATTTCGACATGCGGCCCCACGAGATTAAAGTCAGGACGATCATGGTGCCTGATAACAGGCTCCTCCATTTGCGCAATATAATGGCCTTGCAGTGCGCCATCATCAGGGGCGAAACCGAGGTCTTGATCCACAACTACCCAATCATTTTCAAAGAATATTGGGAAAGGGTCCGACACTATAATCGCCGCTTGAACAAGAGGTACAACTTCTACTACAACCAAGCGCGGCTCGAACGCCAGATACCACAGCACGTAGATGCCGCGACTGCAAGGCGCGGAATTGACAATGTGCAGTGGAAGGGCTTCAGGTTCGAATTCATCAAAGTCCTTGCCGCCGGCGGTCATGGATTTGTTTCCCTATGGAGGGTTTGGTTTGAGGACGGATCCAGTAAAAAGGTGGTCATCAAAAGGGATCTCTGTGGACACTTTGCCGTCGATGATGAATCCCGCTTTCACCTTCGATACGCCGGTGCCGAGCATACCTCCCAGATCATCGACCTACACGCTGAAGCCATGAAGATACAGGATGAAGTCAGACAGAGGAATCCTCTTGCTCGTCTCCGATACAGAAATGGCCCAGTCTTCAACGCCAGATCCCTCGAACTCATCGTCTTTGAGTTCATGGACCACGGAGATTTGCACGACATATTGACTATAGCCGGTCATAATAAGGTGCAATTCTCGGACAGGGCTCTTTGGGGCATCTGGGAATGCCGTATGTCTCCCCCCTTTTACACTTGTGTCCTCATACTGATTCGTGTCCAGTGGTCCGGGGAGTTGCATCTGTTGCATATGTGCCTTCTTTCCTCGCCATGTACAGAGACTTTGACAAAGAGCTGCAAACAGCCATGGATACCAACCGTCTGGAACACTTCTTGACGCAGTTGGAGAATATCCAACAGTCCCACGATGTTCACCTCGACTTGGAAGAGTTAAACAGTACGTGCGTGCGTTTACATATTCACCCTTTCTAACCTGGTTGATAGTTCTCGCTGGTACAGCTGATAGCCATCCGTACCAACCTATTTTCAAGGTGATTCCCCAAATCCATGAGCGCACGAGGCACGCGTTGACGAATTCCTAGCTTCACGATCTCGGTGCCTTTAGTTGGACCATGAGCGAAAATTGGAAGAGCTGGGACGATTCCCAGTACTGGAGTATGAGGAAGCCTTGCAAGATCCACAGAGTGACTCCGGTACGTGGCATATTTTGCACATACATCAGGATATCTCTAACCGCTACTAGGAGCAAGTTCACCAAGATTGGGACCAACTGCGGACAGACGAAACCGTGAACATGGACGGATCCCAATTCGCAGGCGAAGATCTCACTCAAGGACATCCGATTGCCGGCCGGTTCGGTACTTGGACGAACATCTTTCTCATTGCCAAAGTGGTTAGTTTCATCATCCCTACATCCTGATCCCGCTAACAAGCCATAGATGGAAGCGGTCATCACATTGTTTACCGAGGCGTATCCATTCGATGCCTTCCATTTTGATAGTATGGATGGGACACAATCAGGGAACACCTATGGGTGGCTGTTGCAAGACCCATCATTCTCCCATGTCGATCCTGCTCTGCGCGACATGATTATGCGATGCCAGCTTGAGGTGCCGGGCGAACGACCCAGCATCACGACGCTTCTGCGAGAGATCGCGATTCGCAAGTTGCATCCCTTCTACGAGAGCCCCGAAGACATGGGATACTTCTGGGAGAATTTTTTTGGTCCTTCAGCGCCGGAGCCCATACCTGATCCGATAGATCACGACGTTGCCGATGCCCTCGAGGCGGCCATGGCTGGAGACACGATACCATTCCTGCACCCAGACCGGGGATCAGAGCCTCACCGACATGAGCAGCAGGCAGATTCTGCCCCCGCAGAACAACTCGAGTATTTTCAGAAGTGGATGGATCGACAGATCAGGGCTTTGGCTGCTTCTGGTGATGGAGACCTGACCCCTCGACCACCTGTCGGTGGGCATCAGCAGCCTACTGATGGCAATCAAGACCAACATCAGATACCTCGGCGACCTGTCAATCTGCGTGTCCCCCAGCGAATTGCCCGGAGGCCTGTTGGCGACCAGCCGGCAGCGGCAGGTCCCTCGTGGCTAAATTCACCCAGCCTTGAAACGGTGGAGCTTGGTGACAACCCTGCTGCTACGGACGATGATGAAGCTGCTCAGGAGGATGCCGCTCAGTTCTCGTGGCGTGCCGGGGAGTCTCGCACCAACTTGCGTCGCGCACCCGCCGAACCCGATGGCAGCGTATCTGACAGCGGCAGCGATAGATCTTCTGCTCCTAAGGCACGAAAGGGATTAACATTCGATGTTCCCAAGAGTGGCACTTGGCGAGGGAAGGCTAAGAAGACTGGCTCAATATATGACAGGAGCAAGATGCGGCTCCTGAATCGCAAGGAACCTGGATCGAGGGTCAGCAAGCAAGTCTCAGAGCCCAATACAAGAAGGAGTCTCAAGACTTGTGTCAAGATGAGCAACCTCGACAAGTTTGTTCAGACGGCCATGGATGACATGCCTATGGCCATCCGCAATCTAATGGCCAGGACGAAGCATCTGGAGCAGAGGCTCGCGGATGGCAATCTTCCTGCCTTGGCGTACATAACCGCAGGCGGAAAAGGAGAGTTTGTTGTTTGATTTGAGAAGGCAGGTCGAAATCGATTTTCTTTTTTCTTTGATTGTCACGCATGTCTTATTCCTTTGAGACTGTATCAAGTGATACATGCATGCAGGAGTTCAAGGTGCAGGCAGCTTGCTTTTTACCGCTTTGTTCCCTTTCTTTTTTGCAGGTGGATTATTTCGTTTTCATTAATCGAGGTTCATTTTGTACTTCATACGCTACGTATCGTTGATGCTTATTCCAAACCAATAGACCGAAAAGCACTTTGTCGTATCTCTGGGTATCATTAACTCCATCGCTTTATCGCCTGTTCCTTTTTCCGCTAAACCATTACCAAAATCACACAAGCATCCATTACCAATAATTCATGCAATGTGGTCGACGCGCTGTGACAAGCACGTGGTGGTGGACTGATTAGTCCGTGTCAAAGTTGGCGTATCGACATTCACAAGCCCCTGAGCCTGACTTGATGTCGCCCACCTTGTCGCCGTCGCCATCCACGCATCTCGGCGATCCGCTTTTGAAGGACTTGCTCTGCACAATCTCGACGTCACCGGGCCAGGCGACGAACTTGCTGTTCTCGGATTTGTCGTCGTCATTGCTGTGGCCCTTGCTTCTATGCGTCCACAGGGTGGCCTCGAAGCGCGTGTCGTCAAAGGTACACCGCGCAGCACGGTTGCTGGACGAAAGTTGGTCGTCCGGCACGACGGTCTTGTTCATTGAGAAGGAAAAGAGCAGGCGCTCTTTTGGCGTGTTCTCGTCCAGCAGCTCGAGGGTGAGGTTGGTGAAGGAGGGTGCAAAGGGGTTATCGGTGGACGAGATCCTGTAGAACTGGGTGTTGACGTAGGTGATGATCCAGAAGAAGGTCGCTGGTTCGCCCTCAGTATAGGGGTAGCAGCGCCATGTGGAAGGATTCGAGGTACACTCTGTCAGTGGCTTCTGGAGGTCTGCCTTGAAGGAGAAAGAGCCGGCTGGGAAGTTGGGATCCTTCAATGGGGAGGAGTCCTCGGTTGAATCTTGACGCCTGGAGGGATTGGTCAATTGGTCGGTTTCCCTTCTTCCCGATGGCTTCACTCACTTGTCCTTCAGGCCAATTGTCAATCCAATGCCAAGTCCTATGGCAATGATGGCCATGATGGCCACAGCGACACCAAACAAGCAACACACTCTCCTCCTATCAACGCCACAAATTCGCCCTCGCGGAACAACCCCCTCTTCCTCGCCAAGCAACTCCCCCTCGACGATTTTGCCCTTTACCGCGTGTGCCTCCTTATAGCTCGGCGGCGGCGGATGCAGAGTCGGCACGTGTGGGGGCGAGTACCCGGCGGAGAGTATATAAGGCGGGACGTAGGGCGGCGGAAGCACGCCGTTGTGAGTCCGCATTCCACGCCGCGGCGACTTGTGCGGCACCCGCAGAGGAGTCTTGGGCGGGCTGGGCGACGGCGTCGAGGCGACCTCGTTCTCGTCAATGGGGGGCATGTAAGAGACGCCGGAGCGGGAGCCGAGGGAGCCGACACCGCGGCCGTGGCCACGGATCATGGCTGCAGCTATTTGTCAATACGAATTTGTGTGATTTTTTCTTTGGTGGTTTTTTTTTTTTTTTTTATGGTGTTGAGAGGAGTTCCAGAGCAAGATGTAGCATAGCTCTGCGTTGTTGCGTGAAACTCTAAAGAGAGGGTGAATTTGCGGGGGGGAGAGAAGCTGGATGACGATGGATGGAGCAACTCTAGAATGGGCGAGAGGAGAAGACCAAAGCTTTAGCTGAAAGAGAAAGGAGGGATGAAAAAGCGCGTTAATTAGATAGGCAGGCTGTTCGTTCAATTGAGGGAGAGGACAGAACCTCTTTTTCAAGGAGCAGCCTGATTTCTGCGTCAAAGTTGCGCAATTTCAAAAAGAGAGCTCTTGCAAGGCAAGACAGCTTGAGAGGACGGGATGTCAAGACAAGCAGCAACACGGCATGGCACGGCAAGAAAGAAAGGAAGGAGAGAAAAGGTGGCAGGGAGGAAGGAGGGATAAAGAATAGTCTCTTTTTTTTTTTACCCTCCTTTGCTGATCATTTCGCTCTCAATTCTCCTCATCAATAGTCTCTACACAACCTTGAGTTCAGCTCAGGTCCAGAGCCTCGCCCATTCTTTCTTGCACCTTTGGGGCTTGTCCCGGGGATCGACGCTCATCCGGCGGCGGCGGCGGCGGCGCCCTAAGAATGCTGCTTGCCGCTAATGGTCTGCTGCTGCGGTGGTATGGCCAGGGAGACTAGTGATTGGGAGGGGGGGATGAGAACCTGGTTAGTGGCGTTTGCTGCGTGAGCTGGATGGACCTGGGAGCTGGGGGCTTTTTTTTCTCTGGAGCTGCTGCTATTGAGCTAGCCGATGATGCTCGGGGGGGCCGTTGGTGGTGGCTGTGACCGGGCTTCCGGGGCGTCAATGGGCATTGGAAAGCTTGGGGAAAGCAGGGTTCAGTGCCATCCCATCCCATGATGTGATGATGAGGTCGAGTGCCGCCTCCATCTCGGCACTCGTCGTCGTCTTGACTCTGACAACCCTAACCCTTGGATTCAATTCATGACAGAGTCTAGAGACAGGCAGAGTTTACAACCTCCCTCACCGCCTCGGCTCTTAGACAATCTACGCATTCAGCATCAGACAACTCGAGATAGTCCGCATATTCGGCCGAGCAGCCAGCCACATGGTCCCAAGATGCCGTCGGTTGTGGGCGCGTAGATATCCATTCGCCCTCTTCCTGCTTACTTGCTTGTACAAGACATACCCGCCAGCCTGCTCCATGCACCGTCACTCCAATCGCCTACTCTTGGGCCTCAACAACCTCTTCTGCATACGCTGGGGCCTCCAGCTTCTCTCCCTGATCCGTCCACACCACTGCCAGCTCAGCCTCGATCTCATCCCGTCGCTTCTTCCACTCGTCCACTTGCGCAAGTCGCTCGTGCAGTTCTTGTAGCTCCTTCTCAACCTGCATCTTCTCTCGTTCCGTTCCGATCCGCTCAAACTCCCACTCATCGCCGCGCTCTCCCATTCCCAGGACGAGGTTGTATGTGTGGTACTTCTTAAGGGAAGCCCGGGTTGAGATGGTAATGAGAGCTGTGGCATGTCAGCATCACACGAAAACCGTCGGCATGGAATCAACTTACTGATGCCCCTCTCCTTGCATGTTTCGTAGAGCAAGCCTTCCACGTCGCTTGACACGGCGCTGGTGCCTTCATCCACGATGGCATACTGAGGTTCATGATATAGCAGACGAGCAAATCCCATCCTCTGCTTCTCACCTCCACTAAGCACATCCTTCCACTCCTTTCGTGTGTCCCACCCTCCTTCCCGATCGGGAAGATAGCCCAGCCTCGCCGCCTCCAATATGCTCTTGAGGTCATCTTCTGACTTGCGCTTCTCCCGCATGTCCACGTGGCCATCGGGATAAATTACTTGATCGCGAAGTGTGCCTGGGCTCAGGTACGGTCGCTGGGGCAAGAACATGATGCCGTCTTGGCCGATGTTCTTGGGCCGACTCACCAATCCTCTGTATACTGGCCAGAGACCTGCGAGGATTCGGGAAATGGCACTTTTACCCACTCCGTTTGGTCCGGAAATCTGTTTTTCGTTAGCAACGGCTCATGTCATGTCTAGGCAAACTTACAAGTAGATGCTCCCCCCTTCGAATTATGATAGACAGGGAGTCCAGCAACTCCTCGCCTCCCTGCGGCCACAGACCAGGGGCCACAACCGGCACATGCTCAAACCGAACACCGTCAAATCCCTTCTGGATCGTCCCTTGAACATCGGATAGCGAATATAGTTCGCTCTGGCCACCCCGGATATGGTAGGCATTGGCATGCACCCGATGCAGCGTCGAGATGAGCGTGTATACACGGCTAGTGTACCCTGCCAGTTCCGACAAGTCCTTGATCGAGTACATCATACGCCCTCCAGCATCTGCAAGCGAGAGCATGAGCCTCTTGTTGGTGATAAACTCCTTCATGCGGTTGCGTTCTCGGCCCCCTCGGTGTCCATTCTCGGCCATCTCAGCTCGACCGCCAACGCCGCCCCACGCTGGCAAAAAGACAGGGAGTGATGCCAGAAGATATCCGTAGGCGCTCCAACTGTATTTGAGAATAAAGTCTTCGAGGATGTTGTATCGGATCTTGAGCATGTAGATGCCTTCCATCCACGACTTCAGTGACTTGAACTCGCGGTTCAGGAACGTCTTCTCTATTTCCGCACCACCATAGAACGCAACCTCCTCAGCATTGGCAATTAACCTGGCATGCAAGCTTCGGAAGTCACCCTCTTTGCGTCCTTCCACGGCTTTTAGCTTGCCGAATGGTGGGGAAAGCCTTCGGAGGATGCTCGCAGTCAAGAAGTAATTGCTCATAAGACCTGTCAGAGCAAGGGGACCAAGCGACCTGTAAAGCTGGTAGTTGAAGACGCAAAGATCGACAAATGGTTTTCCAAGTGACGAGTAAATGTTGGCAGCTGCTGCACAGAATAGAGTCAGATCCTGGGTGATAAACTGGTCCGCGCTTTGGCCAACGCCTCCGTCCAGGTTCGAGAGCTTATAGTAATTAAGATTATCGTTGAGGTAGAGGTCATGGATGTACCGTGTGAGTCGCGTTCGAAATGCGATCGATACCTTGGACTCGAGGAACTTGATCATGGCGTTGGTGTATGAGGCGAAGCCTCCAAGTCCGCACCACTATTGATTGTGAGTGACCAATTCCAGGGTCATGGGTTTCAACCTTACCTTGAGGATGCCCCAGAGAAAAGCCTTGCCGTTGCCAGCGACAAGATCGCGCACAATCTCACCGTCGAGACGGGCCACAACCAGTGAAAGATACGTCCGCAGCATCAGGAATACGCCATGGCTGAGTAGCAATCCAGCTTCTTTACTTGACCACCTTGGAATCATGATGCTCATCAGGCTCAGAAATTGGTGCAGGAAAGCAAGATTCAGTCCAGGCTTGGTTTGCGCTGAGAGCACGGTGCCTTCGCGCAGTCCAGAAACGCGCGGTGGGTTAAGGAAGAGGCGCCGGTGAGCGTCGAATGTGAGCGGCTTGGTCGTGTTGATGACAACCTTGGATGTCCCATCTTTGTAGGGAACATAAATGGTTCGCGATCCATCCTTGTTGTGTAGCCATGAGTTGGTGCGCACGAGTTTGCGACCTTGTTCTCGCTCATGCCGTCGGTTCTTCCACCATCGTCGCCCTCCCTCTGCGCCGAGGATAACTGAGGCCGCGAGTGCCAGCGTTGCAAGGATACGCGTCGTGCGCGAAGTTCGGCGGAGTTTTGTCTGTATCCTGCCAGTCCATTTGTCGAGGAAGGCCGCCAGCATCTCCTCGGCGGCAGTATGCCGCAAGGTTGATTGCGCAGCCATTGGTGATGATGGTATAGGGATGACGTTGAATGCGCTGGAGGAGCTTCCCCACAGCAGCACGAGCGACTCTCGAGAGCCTCAGAAAGGTTCCCTCACTTCCCCATCCGGCGAGAGGATCTCTTTTACGATTCGGGACGAAATCAGAGAGTTCAATGAAGAATGAAACGGTGCAAGATTCGATGATGCGAGAAATCAGATAGCCGAATCGATCCAGGTTCAACAATTGTGCTTTGATTAGGTTAGGTAGGCAGGTGTCATCAAGCCTGCCGTGTGAGCATGTGAATACGGATTCCGAGGCAAGTGCCACATGCGACTCGCCTGGCTGCGCCTGCTGCAGCCGACGGAAGCGGCCAGCTCGGGACGGGAATGACGCCACAGCGTGCAGTCACATGATGTAGGAAAAGCTGGGGAAGAGCATGGGCCGAAACATTCGGCTCCTCATTGGCTGGGGCTAGCATGGGGGAACAGCTAATCCTTAACCAGACAAGCTTCTCCGCTCTCCTGTTCAGCTCGTTCAACCCGTTGCTGAACATCTACCCTAGAGAATTTCGAGAATCTCAAAAAGTTTATTCATAGGCACCTTTGATGCCCTTATCGTGTGCTTGGCATGTATCAATTTCTGTGACGTGTCTTGGGCGCACATGATGGCACATCAAGGGCGTCAGGGGCTTTTGACTGGGTTGTACCTGTCGCGGATTGTCGTGGTCCGCATCTTATCTGGATGGATGTAACAGAAGAAATTGGTCTAGAACTTCCATGGGTGGAACAAAAGGCAGGCACGCAGAGCCACATGTCATTGCCCGGATATCCAGTTGGTCACCCTCGAGATAAAGACACACTTTGCAAGTGCTTAAGCATGCGGCTCTGATTTCCAAGTCCTAGTCAACTCCACGCACATGTCTTCATCAACGGGGTCCAGTATGAAAGTCTCATCCACAAAACCAAGGGCGAATGGACATCGAGCGCCGATCCACCATGCAATTAACTAAGGTAGCCAGGGGTATGGGACCCAGGCAATGCCACTGAACATCGACATCCGACAGGTCGTATGCTGGACTAGTTTATGGCCAATTCATTGCCAGTTCACACGTACATTTCGGATGCACAGGAAGCTCCCACGATTTTTTCTTCTCTATCTCCAGGGTCCAAGCATGGGTCGCCACAGACCCATTGGGTGACCACAAGCTAATTACGTAGCCTCATGGGGATGACCAGACGCCTGTCTTGTGACACGAGATGGAGGGTGCCCGGGAAGGCTTGCTGAGGCTCACGAGTTTCCTTGCTGATCCTTGTCGCGTTCTGGGAAACGCAGGCAATACCGACCGAGAACCATCAAGAACTTCATCATCACCAGAGAAAGGCGCAAGGGTTCTGACGGATTTGGGATGGTGGCCAGAGGTCTACCAACCGGCCACAGCGGGTATGTAGGTCTCTCGACTGGTCAATTCTGAGGGGCCCACGATGCATGGAGACATCACTGATCCAGGCGCCAACGCGACCAATCATGCCGTCTGGACGGGACGTATCTTCCTGGACTGACAAGGTTGATGGCCCTTTCTACGTGTCTCAGTCTCTTTGACCACGGACTCGAGCATTCGGGATGGCTGAAAATGTGCTTTTTGCTGGGAGCCCTCATCTCCATGCTATGGAGATTCGGCGTTGCTAACGGAGCAACAGTAATGCATCGACGAGAGCTTCGGGCCTCAGTGCAAATCGGAAGAGGGCGCTTCAATGAAACATGCACAAGAGGCCCTTCGCAGGACACACTATCAGCACACCACCAGACAGCCAGACCTTGTCGGAACTGCATCTACCCGTGCAGGCGGGTCAAGAAATAAATGAGACACCTAAAGGGCAAAGTACCTCAAACTCTCCTGGATGCTGCCACTTTATGACGAAAGAGATTGCGTAAAAATAGCAAAAAATATGGAAAATATAGCACTGGAAGATAAAGCCCAAAAGGTTGATGTATTTTAATCAGGTATTTTCCACTGCAGCTTTATACGCATTCCTATGGGATGAAAGGCTGATGTCTTTGTACTGGTGTCTCATTCTTTCTTGGACCCTTTTGCCCTGGCACCCATGATGATGTTGCCACAAGGAAACCGGGAACAGAGTGCGAGTGCACCCAGGCATTCTCGGACAGTAGACAGCAGGGAACACGGCTGAAAAGCCGGGGAGAGCTTGGAGCATGGAGCAACTGGTCGAGCGTGAACTGAGTGGCTACCACATAATCCTGGGTGAGCTCTCCTCTGTCTTCTCGGTCCTGCTAACGAAAACCGGTGGCACGCCCACCACTGATTGAAAGCCATGGCCGAGAGTCTATCTCAACCTAGCGGGCGCCAGGTCTCCGGATTGAACCCACATCATGAGTCCCCTTAACATGCAAGCTCGACTCGCGAGCGGCGCATCGGGGAGCTGGGACGCAGACACTGTAGACCCGGCAAGGGGATATCATAGAGCACAGACGTCGCAAAAAGGCAAGCTGTTGTCCCCTTTGCTCTTTCCCGCGCCCAAGTCAACAACTCCCGCAGTCAGTTATTGCTGCTGTAAGCCTGGGGCAGGGGTCCTAGGCGCCGCACCGAGCATGGGCGGGCCACGGGCGACCATAGGACAGGGTGGTTAAGATGAGCCTGGCGGGTACCATTATTAGCGGAGATGAGAGACAAGGGGAGAGATAGAGTGGTATTATGATGTACGTGTGAGAGGAGCCTTGACACTGTGTAGAATCGGATATTGAATGCGGAATGCACAGTGTGTATAGAGAAGTAAAGGCAACTCACGATGCCTTGCTATCCTTCGCCGAGGGTTAATCCCAACTCAGACTCCACTCACACCTTCTCTCCCACCCACCCCAGTCAAGCCCAGTCGAGCCCCGTCCCGTTCGACCATCCTCTCACAGTTCACACAGTCTCTCGACGTCCCAGTGTCCCTGCCGCTCAGCGTTTCCAGCGGATGTTCCCCCCGGCTTCCAGCACGTCTCCCGCTGCTCCCACCGCGCCCGTCCAGCCTTCCAAAACCAACCTTCAGCCTTCAGGTAAGGAGTCTCCAGAGACCGGGCAGTTTTACCTTGCCTTACCCCCCTGCGCGCTCCCAGCCTTGATCTTCCAATTTCCTCTTCCTCCCCAAGTGCCCAGCCCAAGACCCAATCTACGTTTTAAAGGCAATCATCTCGCTTGCGCGCCAGGTCTTCCCTTTCAGCCTCCGATCCGCCCTGCTTCTCGTCTCCGTCCTCCGCCCGCCTTCCGTTCTTCCTCCTCCTCACCGAGCTCCATCCCCGACCGACGCAACCCCCGAACAGGTTTCCCGTTTGCGGCAGTCTCTTGACGAGTCACTCATTCGCTCCGGTTGTCCCTTTGGTTACCTTTCGCTTCATTCACTCGCACCTTTTGCCTTGATCCAACCTTCAGCCACCACCTGCCTCGGCCCAAACGCGCTGCAATTTCCCACCACCTTGGCCCCCTCTGCGCTCTGAAGCCCTTCGCCTCCTTCGTCGACGCCAAATCGAACTGTCTCGTCTATTCCCGCGTTCCGGGCCTCTGTAGGCCATCTACAACGAATTAGGGGCTGTTCATTAAGGACTTGTTTTGTGTGTGGACGTGGTCGACGACGTGAGTTGCCATCATCCCTTGCGCGATCCTGGTAGCCCCTGCGCGGTTTCTGGTTGCTATATGCTCGTGACAACACGGGAACAGTATCGTCTCCTTGGCGACCCTGTCGCGACCAGCTTGAAGACTGTGCTGGGATATTGGTGTGAGCTCGTGACCACAACCTCTGCGCGCTTCTGGCTGTAGTACTCCATCCGGCTGCTGACGGCTCCCAATCGCTGCTTGGAAATCAACTTGTGCTGAACATTCACTGACGGGCCTTTAAGCAAACAGCAAACATGTCCGACAAGCCGCAGACTCCCAACGACGAAATCCAACCTCAGTCGACCTCCGCCGACACTGAGATGGGCAAAGACAAGGATCTACTGTCGCCAGAAGATGGGTCAAGCTCCAAGAAAGGCCGTGGGCTCCTCCAAGTTCCCTCGAGATCATCGTCACAGCGGAACCAATCGTCACCAACATCTACGGGTTTGAGTGGGGCGACCGTCAGCGATTCCCGGAACAGCATCGGAAGCCGATCGAAAGACTCCAAAGGTAGCCTCCGGGGGCGACGACGGAACGGAAGCACGTCTAGCAACCGGACTGGCGGCGAAACTGAACCCACAAACACCCCTGTTAACACCCAGCCAAGCTCTCCCGTTGCTCCCCCCCAGAAGAAGAAGAGAGGCGGTGGTCTGCTATCGTTCCTTGGATGTTGCGTCACACCTGAGGGCCCCAACGGCGGCGAGGAAAACAACGAAAACGTGCATAAGCTGGACAAACTGCCTCAGCGGCCAACATCTGCTAGGTCGCGAACCAACACTCCCCAGGAGCAGCCCAAGCCAGCTCCCGAGAAAGAAGCCCAACCACCCGCCCCCACACAAGAGCCCAAGGACGAGCCTACTTCATCTGGCAGCACCAACGACGAGATTACGGTGGCAGAGCGAGAAAATAGGGAGTCGAAGCAATCGATTCCCCCCGCCGTCACGGTGGAGCCACCCAAGCCATCTCCAGCAGACGAGGAGCCCAAGGAGCAAGACAACAAGACGGCCGACACCGGTGACGTTGATATGCGAGATGCTCCCGTCGATGAGGCCGAAGAAGTGCAGGTAGCCCCTGCAGCCGAAGCACCACCCCAAAGCACGATACCTCCTCCACCTCCACCCCCAGGTCCGGGTCCCTCTGCCGTGGCACCCGTTCCATTCCCCGAAGCTGGCCCATCGGCGCCTGAGCCGCAGAAGTGGTTGCTTCCCCCGATTGCGCCAGAGCACAAGGGCCGGAAATGCCTGGTTCTTGACTTGGACGAAACTCTGGTCCATAGCTCCTTTAAGGTATGTCTTGCGATGGCGTTGGATCGTATGGCGTGCGCTAATTATTTGGCAGATTCTGCATCAGGCCGACTTCACCATCCCTGTTGAGATTGAGGGTAACTACCACAACGTCTATGTGATAAAGCGACCAGGCGTCGACGAGTTCATGAAGCGAGTTGGCGAGCTGTACGAGGTTGTAGTGTTCACAGCGTCTGTCTCCAAGGTGAGTCTGATTAGAACCTCCGCAATGGTTCGACTAGTACTAATGATCTGCAGTACGGAGACCCTTTGCTGGACCAGCTCGACATCCACAAAGTCGTCCACCACAGACTCTTCCGAGAGAGCTGCTATAACCACCAAGGAAACTATGTCAAGGATCTCTCCCAAGTCGGACGAGACCTGAAGGATACTATCATCATCGACAACTCACCAACGTCATACATCTTCCACCCCCAACACGCAGTTCCTATCAGCAGTTGGTTCTCTGATGCTCACGACAATGAGCTATTAGACTTGATACCCGTTCTTGAAGACCTGGCCGGCCCCAACGTGGCCGATGTAAGCCTTGTCCTCGACGTCACTCTCTAAAATACCCATCTTCACTTCTATTCTCTTTGTCGAACTTTTTCCAACGATTCGAAACACAACCCTTGATCTGCACAATTGCCATCATAGCGGAAGGCGTTTGGTTGAGAGCTTTCGTTTCCTGGTGTAGATGTACTATTGTCTAATGTTACATAATTGAGCTGTTGGAAGGAAACGGACCTCACCAACGAACTCAAACTTCCCCTCGACGCGAGGTTACCCGGCGAAACTCTGTTGGCATCAGCGCGGAGGTCCTCTGGAGCGGGCATTGCATTGCCATTACATCTCACGGATTCGGGCAAAAGATGGATCAGCAACCAGAAGTAAAAGCAAGCAAGCACGGGACGATCATTGGTGGAAGAACAGGCTCTTCTCCCGGAGATGGACACGTGGTATTTGAAAAGGACTGCCTGTTTTTGTGCAAATACGCTGGCGGAGGAAGGAAAAGGAGGGCGAATTCTGCTGCGATGGGAGAAGAGGCCTCTGAACCATGCACGGGGTGTTGGGAGGAACGAGTAAGCATGTGTGAGGGGAAGTCCCGTGTGTGGATGGGATAACCTGCCAGCAGCGAGGGGCGGGGTTTTTGCGATTCCATTTGTCTCATGGTTTGCGTCTTTGATTCTGCTTCTGTTTTTTTTTTTTTCTTGAATTATACATCACCTCATACATGCGAGTCTGCGAGCGGACTCGGAAGCGAGCAAGACAGCGTTTGTGCTGATCAGTAGGATCAGCGGGAGTAGAGTCTATAGTCATCTCTACCATACATAGCTATTCTCACTAAATTGTAAAATCCCCCCCGACGTCTTTGTATCCTAGTGGTGAATCATGCTTGAAGTCAGGAGCGCATCTCGGCCTTATCCGGTAGCCAGTCGCATGTACCCCGTAGTGGAGCATGCGCCGGTCAAGCTGCCACTTTCACTTTGAAGCTCGGACGGGGCCCGGAAAAAAGAGGGCCCGACCTCCCTGTTTTCTGGCGAAGGTGGCCTCAACTCCCTACCGACCCATTTACTGGGGAAGACGCCCATAATTTCGACGCAGCCCAGCCCGTCTCGACCTTTAATTCCAACCTCGACATTCTCTCCTTTTCGCGTCTCTAGTTTCATCGACTTTGGAATCCTGCAGCGGTTCCGTGTCAACTGTCCTTCCTAGGTCTCTTCGGTTTTCTTCTTCACAATGGTACAGAATCCATCCCTCCTGTTCGACCAGTCAATCGCACGTGGTCGCGATGCTACCATTGCTAGTGTCGCGAGCTGCTGATGATGCGCTGCGACCTGGGTTCCTCCACACGGGGGGCTCCATCACTATCTTGTTGATCAAGAGCTCCAATGCTGACGCCTGAGCTGCAGTCCTCTCCTCGTCCCTCTTCCCCCGACAGCGGCGCTGCTGCTAGCGGTGCCAGCGTCGGCCGCCCCTCGTCCCCTGCCATCCCTGGCGGTCCCCGAACTGCTATCCGACGACGTGCTGCCGCCGACCAGAAGGAGAAGATTGCCAATGCGCGACCAAGCAGCACCCGCGCTGCCGGCGCCGGCGGCTCCTCCAGCACCATGCTGCGTATGTTGCCCCTTTTCGTGTAAAGGAGGTTGGGACGTTCGGGACAGGTTGTTAACATGCGATGCAGGACTTTACACTGATGAGTCGCCCGGTCTGAAGGTCGACCCCGTTGTTGTTCTGGTTCTCTCTCTGGTCTTCATCTTCAGTGTTGTCGCCCTTCACAGTACGTCTATACCTGTCCTCACATTAGCCAAGGCCGACACCTAACCCTGTAACAGTTATTGCCAAGATCACCCGAAAATTCTCTAGCTAATTGCACCCATCACCGACGAGGAGGAACCATGAAAGAAAGGAGGGGAGACGCTTTTCTCAGTGGCGCAGGCTTTTCACATCTGGGATGTTTGAGGATGCGCAAATCTACAATGGAGCTGGGGGGATAATACGGCCACACCGGAAACTTTTTTTGTCGTTTGTTGAATTGCTGCGGGTTATGAGATAAAGCCTTTGTATTATATCAGCAAAAGGGACCCAGACGGCAATCTGGACTTTTTCTGTTTTCACGCGATTTCATGGTGTCTTGTCTCATACTGATGCTAGTGATGTCTACTTGGCCTTCCTGGGCGATTGGGTGCATGTTGGCGAGTGATGAAAATATGAGAGCAGCTCAAACTGATTTACATGATAGGTTGTGTTCACGAGCATGATATCTGATACAATCATTTATTATGGGTGAGAGGCCTGAAAGCAACCAGCATAGACTCATCATCGACAAGCCAGCCAGATGTAGCTACGGTATAAGTACAAGAACAACACAAACTCTAATAAAACATAGCAGATCCAGTGCCTCGCCTACTACACCGGGAATAGAAACTCCGACAAGTAGCTCGGCCATGTGAGTCTTCATGGCCAATTCTAAGATGTCCTTGTGAGTTCCCCGGTTGTGTAGCCCCTGAAGGCATTCGTTACGTAGCCAAAAGGGTTCATAGGGAGAATGGATCCATCTAAACGGGTCAGTACAATGCCCCTTTTGCATCTTAGGCTCAACCTACAGGATGAATAGGTGAAAAGGTGGGTATACTATGCTCATGGATGAAAATAACATGAGCAGCGGAAATGGTTCAATCCATCTCGAAGCCAACCGTCGTCGCAACTGGTTGATAGACGCTGTCGTCTACTCCCATGGCGGGGCGACTCTCCCCGGGCGAACGCTCCCATCTCAACCAGAACACGCCGCAGGAGCTGGTTGGTCTTAGCGACCAGTTCATTGTTGCGAGCCACCGCAGCAGGAATGTCATCTGCCGGAGCTTCTTGGGCAGGTTGGGGAGACTGGGATTGCTCTGGAGAGGGGGCCGCGTCTTGGTCAATGGCCACGGGAGGGTTGGGTGCAAAAAGAGGATTCTGTCGAGCCCCAAGGACAGCTTCCTTGGCTTCAGAGACAAGTGTGTCCCAGTTGAGAACCTTGGCCGATTAGTTTTCTAGTTTTCAAATGCTCATTGGGGGTGGCTTACTGCCTCGCCGGTAATCATACGGCTTGCGGCCTCCTGAAGGATACGCGCATGAGGCAACGCCGCCTCAGGAACCTTTAGAAAGTCTTAGCATATGGGCAAAGGAACAAAATCAAGAAAGAATACTTACTGGGAAGCACTTGCGTCCGACCTTGGCACAGGCGAAGCAGGCGACAGTGTTTGGTGCTGGAAGAGGAACAATCAACTTGGTTCGCGGACAAGGAGGAGGGGACAAACACTCTTGGGATCGACAAAGAGCATCGGGGCCGTTTTGATCCATCCTGTTGATGCAGGGCGCGCATGGAACTTCACGGGGTTCGTCTCGGGGCCTCATATTGCGCCTGTGTATAGTGCGAGGAGCCACCGTGCTTTGAGTGATGCCACTATTCGCGGTACTTGGCTGACATTCAACTTCGCTCCCACTGTCATTCTGAAGATCATTAGGACCATCGAAAGGGGGCGCCTACGAGGATAGAATTCGTTAGTATGAAGTTAGTAGGATATCGGATGAGTTGTTGACACTCACGAATCTCATGGCCGTGTGACGCATGCGCTCAGAGGCGCGCTGGCTAGCAAGCCTCCCTCTTCCATTCATGGCTAAATCGATGCTGGGATCTTGTTAGAGGATGGAGTTTGATAGTTGATAGCAGTGGCACGTGGTAGTGATGTGAACTTGTAGGCGCGCCTTGTTGAGACGCGAGTGAGGAGTGGTTAGGAGAAGGGAGTTAGGAGAGAATAAGGGAAACAAGGTGCTAGAATTATAGTGCTTGATGGTCCCCGATACTGAGATAATCTTGGGAGGGGCATTGCAATGCTGTCCCGTTAATCGACTACGAAGCCAGTGGGGTATGTTTGATTCCCTTGATTGCTCTCTGCAGCTGGCCAGTGAATCACTGTCATATCTCTCTAGATATTGGGAACTCAGGGATGGAGGAAACGCCTTATGGAGACTGTTCGAATGTAAAGACACAATACCACTCAACTAATGTGGCAAGTTTATGCTATGAGTCCCAGCCAGATATATCGGCATCACGCCTGAGTTATGTCTCGTCATTATATTGTCACTTGGTTTTGCAATACGGATCTTATGACGAAGGGTCATATCTTGACTTGGCCCCAGAGGAACACTTTGAAGGGAGCAAGCAGCAAGGCAATTCAGGACTGAATGTCCAATAGAGTTGAGTGCCTACGGACGAGGACTAAATCCACTACGGGAACTATCCTAACATGACAACGCGCTCTCAAAGATGCTGTGGTGTTGTAGTCCAACTACCTTCTCACTTCCACGTAACCCTGCAGTTCCACCTCAAAGGTAGCTACGGTCGTCAAGAACTTCTCAACAGATCGGTCAGCTTCATGTCTCACCAGGGTATCGGCTTAAGAGAATTCTTACCCCAGACTTTCGTTCAGAGCTCGCTGCTCGACCAACAGCTTCTGCAGCACCTTCTTGCTCTGGACATTGTCTTTGTGAAGACGGTCCAGACCCTCCTTGATACCGTCCATGATCTCGTAGAGGTCGGCCACAACGTCAGTGTTGCGGTTGATGGCGGCAACGATTCTATCAGCGGAAGATTCGGGAGTGGACTCGATGTCCTGGTCTTTGTTGCTGTCGTCATCACAGTCGTTGTCGACTTCAGAATCAGGGGTGGACTCGGTGCCCCAGTCTTCGTTGCTGTCGCTCTCGTCGCCCCAGTTGGTGTTGCCTTTGTCATCCCAGGCTGTGTCGTTGTTGCTGCCCCAGTGGGAGATGCCGTTGCCACCACAGCTGGTATTGTCATTGCCGACCTGGTTGACGTTGGCGTTGCCGTCCCAGTTGGTGTTGCTGTTGTCATCCCAGCAGTTGCCACTGTCGGCCTGGTTGACTTTGTCATTGACGACCTCCTTGGCATGGTCGTTCTCGTCCCTGTCGTCGTTCGGATCCTCGCGGACGAACCAGAGAAGCCCTTCTTTCATAAGGGCGAGCTCGGCTTTGCTGGAGAGATACTCCCAGTCTGTGTCCTACAATCGTGTTAGATACAATCATGACAAAGGTAGATACGGAGGTTACCTCGTGGCCCTCATCCATCTTACGCGCACAAACCTGGAGTTCGTAGGCTGATTTGAAGGCAGTCTCGGGAACCTGCAAAGTCAGTCATCGCGGAGGAGGAGAACCAAGCAGAAAGCGCACCTCTTCACATTCCACTCCATGAAGAACACAGCAATAGCACTCGCCGTTTGCACTAGCTGGGGGAAATCCAAGTCAGTGGCTTTCAAGTGTAGTTGACGTAGGGGGAGAGGAGTATCGTACCTAGGTGATCGCGGCAGAGGCCGTGGAATCCGCGTACCATCATGCGGTTCGCGCATTGAAGACAAGGTACTTCACGAGGGGGTCCCTGGTGCTGAAAGGGACGGCGTTCTGGAGCGTACGGGTCGGCCCAAACGTCCTCGTGGGCATGGTGTTCGGTGGGCTCGGGCGATCCGGTACCGTACTTGCGCCCATTGGTCTCATCGTTTAGGAGGTCGACCTTGTTAGGGAGGAAGTGGTTAACACAGGGTTAATGCTGTTGACAGATATGTTGGAAGTCTTACAAGGGTGAAATCCCCACCAGTCACGACGGTGTTTGCCTCGGAAGGGGGCTCCAGGTCCCACAAGCCCCAGGAAGCCTATCAGATAGATATGAGAGAGTGAAAAGGAACTTGGGTAATGGGCAACTGTACCATGGCGACGGGTTGCTTCGTAGAGAGTCTTGTGAAGTGTATCGAAGACCTTTCGGACACCCGCTCAGTGAGCAGATGTTGCCGGATTACTCTGTATCGCTGATGAGAAGAGGGTAATGAGGCGTGCTGGAAGGTGTTATCGCAAAGGGTGTTGAGATAAGGAAATGTTGGAGGAGGAAGGATGCTGAAAGTCAAGAAGTTTCAGTCTTTATATAGTTGGTGCTAGTAGGCAACCCCTCGGTGACCATCATGTTTGTGATTCACTCTACTTTCTGTTTGGCGACAGTGATTCGGAGAAAGATGTGACGAGTTGCTATACAATCAGTAACTAGTCAAACAATCAAAGACCCAGACACAGCAATGCTATTCAACCGTAGCCAACAGTCCCGGTAGAAGCTGTTCAGATTGAGGGAGTGAACATAGGGAACTCTGAAACAAGTAGATTCAATACCCACAAGCCAGATGTTGGCCATCGCGCCCTTGAATCATAGCCTTGGTGTAAGCATGTGAGTTTGTCTCGTAATAAAGAACACTCAAGTATGATTCTGGGCGCATGTAAACATGATCAATGGATGGGTACGCATTATACATTGAAGCACTTGATGGTCTCTGGGCGACAGACTGACAAACATTCGAGCTTGTTGTTGTACTGTTTAGTAAGTAAATCCTGCTCTGTTGGAGCATAGAATGGTCTACTAGGTGGCTGATCTGGTCACAACAAAGGCATGTTCTACAAACACCATCGACATGACACAACTCGCTTGTTTCTTGGTGCGACATGGAGTGATCCGTGTGGTGACCACTTCCACTTACACCGTATGAAATGCTCTTTGTGAAGTTTAGCATATGCGAGAGAATCTATAGCGAGAACTCAGTGACTGCGAGTGGTTGGTTTGTCTCCTAAGCGAGTTAGGTTGACAGCCTGATCCCGAGGATAGTTTGGCCACTTCCAGCAGGCTTTATCAATGGTCATCTGAAAGTGAAGTGCAAGATGATAGTGGGGGGTGTTGGATAAATCTGAGAGCAAGAGAAGCCACCTCTCATTGACTGGACAGCATTCCCGTAAATAGGACAAGAACGGGAAAAGAAATTGTGGATATCCATGTCAGTCAAGTGATTCATGCACAGAAAGGCCTTGGTTGACAAGCCCGTGACCATAAGGCGAGCCGATGACGATTCGAGTCTTGAGCGTCCCCGTCTGGTAGGTTGCCGTTATTCAGAGTCCGTCTTGGCTCCGTATGAGCGATCAGATATGGAATGAATGACTTAAGCGAAGATGGAAGGTTGAGAAGGAGACGCGTCGTCGTTTGCGTGGTGGAGGTCTCTTTTGTGATACTCCGTGTCGGTGGTCCGTATCCGTATGCCGTACTCCGAGCGGAATGAGGTGCCATGATTCGCTGGATACGATACAGGATATCAAGCAACACTGAATCGCTTTTGTATGTGAGAGCGTGATTTTGTATGATTGGCCACGTAATTACCGCAGCAATTGTCGTTGTCTCTTGAATTCGCACACCAATGCGAGGGCGAGTTTGCGATATGCCCGCTATTAATAGCGTCTAGGCCCTTCTAGGATAGTGGATCGAGGACCAAGCTCCAGGGGGGGCTTAGAGCTGGAGCTCGAATTTGTAGGGCTGGCGTAGGAGGTTGACAGTCCCAAGTTTCAAGTCGTGCCCCCACTATGAGACGGGCTTCCTCTCTGCTCCACCATGAGAGCTTCATACAAGACCCCTCCATCTCCCACATTCAGTAGCCGCCCAGCTTCTTTGGATGCCAGGCTTCTATTATTCTTTCTTCCGTCAAACACTGCAAGCTCGTCGCTATGGCAGTCATGGACGAGAAGAAGGCTGCTGCTGCGAGCCAGCAACAACAGCAGGTTTTCCCCCGCAATGACATGGCAGACGCCCTCGTCACAGATGGCTTTCAGTTGCCCGATATCGACCCTGGTGATGGCGCTCCACCGCCATATGGAGAGAGTCACGATCAAGTTCATTTCTCCCAGCCTGGTTTTGATGCCGGTGCAGAGGTGACGGGTATGTACCCAACATGTTTCCCTCAAACATCCCACCTAACTGATGTCATTAGGCGATGGCCGAGTCAACATCAACATCAACACCAAGAACAGAAGACTCGCTGATCTCCTTGCCCCGACTCTGCAAAGACAAGTCGCCGCCGCCGAACCTGGACCCGAACCTCCTGCCCTCCCTCCCGCGTACATCCCCCCAAGCCTCGGCGGCCTCCCAGGCCAGACACCGCCACCGAAGCTCAACGTTGTCGTACAAATCTTTGGTTCCCGAGGCGATGTCCAACCCTTTGTCGCTCTAGGCAAAGTGCTCAAAGACACATACGGACATCGAGTGCGAATTGCTACACATACTACTTTTCAAACGTTTGTCGAAGAGAATGGCCTCGAGTTCTTTAATATCGGCGGTGACCCCGCTGAACTGATGGCTTTCATGGTCAAACATCCTGGTTTGATGCCTGGCTTTGATGCCATTACGAGCGGCGAAGTGAGCAAGC
>SSHR01003101.1:0-10423 GCA_006518225.1 Fusarium neocosmosporiellum | reverse complement strand
TGACGTGACGGTTTCGGCATCCAGGGCAGGTAATAAGCGTAGGGCCGTAGTGGTAGCCCTGCTTGGAGACGTTGTGGTGGGAGCGATGGCCGCAGGGCACGCAGGTGAAGGACAGCTGGTAGTAAGACGGCTTGATCTCTGGCCGCTCGCCCTCGCTCTTGGGCTGCTCTCCGGGCTGGGCCTTCTCGCGGTTGGGCTGCGCGTACTTTTGCGTGGGCGGGCGGGGGATCGAATGTGCCGCGCGGGAGACGATCAAGGGCTGCAAGGATGCGGCGGGGCGGGCGCGGATGATGCGCTGCGGTTGCGAACGGAGCTGGCGCAGGATCGAGGATACGATTGGTGTTGAGCGAGAGGCCATTTTTCCGTTGTGAGGGTGAGGGTGAAAGGTAGGATTTTTTGGGTGGATGTAAGTGGTGCTGGTCAAGTTGGAGTTGAGAAATGTTTTAACATCCGGGGTTGCTTTGCCGCGAGACGTCATTCGTGGGTCCAGGTACTTAGTAAGGTCCATCATGGAATCTTGACGAATCACGGCAGTTGGCGCACTTACACGGTCAACTTGTACTTTTTGACTACAATCGAGTCACTTATAGACGGGCGAGGCCTATAAAACCTTGAATGTATCAGAAAATACGATTGGAGTTGTTAATGCAAATGCTACTCTCTTCGGATTATGTGCCTGCCAATGGATATTGTCAAGTCCACATGGCAGGACTGAGCCCACGTGTGGGCTTGCCTTGAACAAACGGTTGCTATCTACCTAGTGAAGAAAGCATAGGTAGGTAGGCAATGGGGGAATAAGACGTTCTTTCCTCGTGAGGTTTCTCTTAAAAGAGGCATTCTTCAAGTCCCAGGGAATTCATCATCCCTTTCCTTCAACATCTTTAACTCCCAACCTTTGCAGAAATCCTATCATCGTATCTTCCTATTGACCAGCATCTGATTATCACGCCTCCGTTCCTCTATAACAAGCTCCTAGATTTTCACAATGAAGCTCATTCCTACTCTTGCCTCCTTGGCCCTCTTCCTATCTGCCACCCCTGTCTCCGCAAACGACGATCTCGTCCTTGCCATCAACACAATCAACCAGGCCCGTCAGGCCAAGGGCATCAACCCTCTAGGCTGGAGCCCAGATCTCGCAGCCTACGCACAGTATTGGGCAAACCAGATGGGATCCGGGGCGCAACCCTTCAGTCACGCTCCCCCTGAGCTCCGTCCCTTGCAGGGTGAAAACATCTTTCAGCAGACAGCCACCCAGTGCGATGCTGTCCACGACACTCCTCTTCAGAATGCCGTGAAGGCTTGGCTTTCGCAAGAGAGACTCTACACGGGGCAGCCCATCAGCGATGGAAAGGAGCCTTGGCTTCACTGGTGTAAGTGGGCACTAGCTCTTACAGTGTGCTTGAAGCTAACAACCACAGCCCAGTGCATGTGGTCGCAGACAACTCACATCGCTTGCGCAAGAGCATACAGCGAGTCGGAGCCATGCAGAGTATTCGACGTTTGCCGTTTCTATCCAGAAGGAAACATGTAAGTCGTCCATGTTGACGAGGCGGTCACCACTAACAGCTGCCAGAATTGGGCAGACGCCGTTCTGAGCGACGACTATCGGTTAGTCGTGCGCCCTCTGAGAATACTGGTTGGGTCGAGATGGATGTAATACATGAATGTGTTGCGCAACGGTTGCATTTCACTATGTGGATCGCTGTTACGGTTTTTGGGCTGAAGTCAAGGGTTCATGTACACACACTTCGTAACTGTTGGTCGGATTGTCATCAAGCACACATAATTATCGGTAACATACCCAAGCTTAGGAAGGAATTACATATGGGAATTAAGACAGAATAATCCTACGGACCAACTTGGTATCAACGAGTCATTCCAACTTCACACCTGCTGAAGGAATTCAGGCCTCTCCAGGTGATGGTCCAGGGTAGGCGATCAGCCACGCTTACATAATACGGGACCGTAGGTGGTCAGTGCTCTCCAAGGGAAACGCCGAATTTGTGGCAGACAGTGAGCGACGCGATTGAGAAAAAGGCCCCCAGTTCGCGACTCCATCAAGCATCGAGCGTTGAAGCCATCACAACAGACACGCCAAAGTCACTACGTCCCCTCCCATTCCACGACTGTACACTTTCCATCACTTTCGCACAGGCCCCGGTACCTTGGTGGTCTTTTTCGCGTCCCGGCGCACTGGAGCAAAAGCGAGAGACAAGTCCTCGCGCGTCGGCATAGCTCCCTTTACTGGTCCAGCATAGGATGACCCTCGAGGTCTCCTAACGCACACAATGGAACGATCAAAGCCTCAGGCGTTCTTGTCGAGCTACGCGCCGCGATTGCGCGGCTACAACAACTCCCTCCTCACCCCCGTACTGCCGAGCGCGCCCTCTGGCCCCGTCTCGAGAACGACCAAGCGAGGGACCACCATCATCAACTACGCCGAAGATGGGTACGATGACCTGGATGAGGATAGTGACGACACCCGAAGACGACCCACCGGCCTGAGAAGCTTGCGCAAGGAGGACTCGGTCAGCAGGCAAGACATCGCCGAGAAGGCAGGCAAGGAGACCAAGGAGCCCGTCGAGGTCCAGGGCATCTGGCGCGATTGGATGGCCAAGCACCGTCTGGCTCGGAGTGATCAGCAGAATGCGGTACAGGCTACGTTGCCGCTCACACTGATTCCGATCCGAATCGATCTGGATGTTCCGGCCTTCGTCCCCCCACCTCCATTTCCAACACCGAACCCCAACACCGTGGACACCTCCCTCCCTCAGTATCGACAACAGGAGCCCACGGTGCCTTACAAGCTGCGAGACATTTTCTGCTGGAACCTCCACGAGACGCTGATCTCGACCGACCAGTTTGCTCAGACTCTGGTGCAGGATCTCGACCTTCCTCATCGACAAAACGCCATCGCCGAGATCAGTAAGCAGATTCGGACACAGCTCGAGGAGTATGCGGGCGTTGCCCTCCATCCGCTGTTCCACGCGGAGCAGCAGCCGGCTCCTTCTCTCCCGCAACCGACAGCCAGCGGATTGACCCCAAGACCAAGCTTCGCTCTCAAGTCTCGGGACGAGTCTCCCGCTTCTGCGATCCGAGGCGCCTCTCGACCGGACACACCTGCGCAGACAGGAGGCGCACCCACTCCATCTCAGACACAGGCCCCAGATGTGACAGCTGAGGCGACTCCCATTCTCCCCGATTCTGATGACTACAACCCCGACGATACATATCGATGTATCATCAACTTGAACCTTAATCTGGCTTCAATGTTGTACACAGACAAGTTTGAATGGTCTCTGCTGCACCCACCAGGTACTGCCGAGGCGTTTGCCAAGGTGACGTGCGCTGACCTAGGACTCACTGGCGAGTGGATTCCAGCCATGACACATGCTATCTATGAGGCTGTCCTGCGACTAAAGAAGGAGGCCTGCGAGGCGGGTGGGCTTGTGGCCGGATGGGGTGGACTACAGCAAGAACTGCCAAACGATGCGGCCCACGGTGTGGAGGCTGGTTGGAGATATGATCCCGACCACCTAGGAGACGACTGGGAACCCAAGGTAGAGTTCCTGAGCAATGAAGAGATTGAGAAGCGAGAGGGCGACCGAGAGCGTCAAGTCCGTCGGTTACGTCGGGAGACGGCACGGTTCAGCTCTACGACAGGCATGTTGGGCGGCACACCGTTTGGCGCTCCGATGGAGGTTGAGGAGGAACGGATGGGACGAGGCGAGCGGTCCAAGAAGAAGCGGAGATTCCGAAGCCTGAGTCCGCTGGGCCGAGGAGGGACGCCAGGAGGGCGAGGAACTCCAGACGTGGGCGGATATGGAGGCGGCGGAGCTCTGACGGACCAAGAGAGACTCCAGTGGAGATGCTGGCATTGCCAGATATGGGGCACCAGCGTCTGGGCAGTGCGAGACGGCCCTGCAGGCCCAAGGGTAGGTGCAGCTCCTCGAGGATTTGTTGATTTGTTACTGACGGTTCCCAGACCCTGTGTGCCAACTGTGGATATCTCTATGAGCGGGATCAGAGGCTTCCTCGCCAGTGCAAGAATCTTCATTTCCAAGACCCTCGTATTGTTTAGGAACCTACGGATGGAAAACAGCAAGAAAGAAGAGCAGCCCCTGAAGCTCGGGCGCGTGAGAGTTCACCCTCGCCAAGCAAGAGCAGCAGACGGCTCAGCCAAACGCCGTCTATTTCTCACCTACGCTGGCAACCCGTGCGTGTTCAATGAGCTCGCTCAAGGGCACAAGGGCATTGCATATATCTATCCTATCAGTCACATTTCGGGAGTCTTGTTTTTGCGAGCAAAAGCTTTGGGGCGGTGGCTTTGGGACTCAGGGATGTTTTATGGCGTCTCGGGAGGATACGGATTCCTCAGTGGACGGTTTTTGACGTTGGTAATTGTGGAAACGGGGATGTGCCAGCCAGCCAGCCAGGATGGAGGCGAGGTGTAGAGTATTGTGCAGTACCAGTACCACCTTTGTAGAATATATTAGTGCAAAAGGGGTGTTTTGAGCCGACGCCTGATGGATGGACGCTGTGGCAGCATGGTTGCTCGCTCGGAGGGAGGTTGCCAAGGTTGATCCTCGAAGGAGCAATAAAGTGGCTTCCATCCAAAAAGAGGTGGCATGATATGCATCATGCTTGATTAATGGGGCGGTTGAAGCATCCATGCCTGGAAGATGCAGGTGATGGCCACGACATTTGGTCGTCACGTGTGCCACCTGACTTTGACCTCCAGACCAAGCTCTACCCAATCACGACACCATCAACCTCCATCATGGCCCTGAAACACCGGCATTGAGCGGGCTTCCGGAGCCCGAGGATGGGCGCTGCACTGCATGCTACCCTAGCCGCCTATCCCTTGCTGCCTCGCCTGTCGAACCATCCATTCCATCACACCAAGAAGCTGTCCGTATTGGGACAGTCCGGAGGAACCCCTTCCACGATCGAATCCGTCCACCACTCACCACGGCCACTCGAGCACCCCGCATGCTCCTTTTGGAAGTCACATCACAGTCGCATCTTGGCCACCTCCTCCACGTGCGGTCATCACCTCCGGCCTGGAGTACCGGCCGGCTTGGCGACTGCCATAGGGCGGTTCGACCCGAGCCAGCGTCCGGGGTTCAGGGCCACCTTTCGGCCTGCAGTGGCCGAGTGGCTGAGGGATCGCATCTGCCTTGTCTTTGCCTCGGCAGGACAAGGCTGAAGAGCCCTCTCTGCTTCGATGCGCCTTCTCGATGGCGGAGGGGTCAAGGTTTGACTTTGTCTCGAACCCTGAAACATCAAGACCTCGCTCGACAGCTACCGCAGATCCTGCCAAAGCTAATCCATCAGTCCCCCGGACCGGCCAGCCATTCAACGCTTGAAGCATGAACGCCATTCATTTGGTGCTAATTAGTTACTGCGACCTGGCCATCACATGCGACCTCCTATCGCCAAGGTGCCTGCCGGACATAGATTCGCCGAGACTCCTACCCAAGGCCCTCCTCACAAGGTGGTGATTCCAGACCCATGCACGACCTCTCATGGAAAACCCGCAAATGCTGGATCTGGATCGGGAAGCCCTCCAACCTTATTACCTTGCCCGTCAGGGGTCCACGGCTCCGCAAGTTCTGCCACCTGACTCGAGTGTCGGTCTGGGATAGACAAGATGGCACATGAGCAACGTACGATAGCCTCAATGTGACGATGGCCGCACATCCTCATCATCGTGAGCGTCAAACTAGCTGGAAGGCGAGTGGAAACCGACGGCTGCATTCCCGAAAGTGCCGTCGACCCGTCTCACTCGACAACTTCACGCGTGTTCGTCTCGAACCCTATTGTCGAGAAAGGGCAATACGAGATTTACGCTCTATGCAGTTGAAGCGCTAATATTGAGTCTGCGTCTACGGAGAACGAAACACGCGTGGGCTTAAGCGCCGAGGGAAACTACCTCTCCAACAAGACTCTGATGGGAGACACGTCGAGACTACTATTGATGCCAACATAGAACAATCTCGTACGGACAAGTACGTACTTGAAAGAATGCCGAGTGGGCTCACTGCTTTCTGGGATGCCCAATTTTCTGTTCACGAATCCTCCATGTGTGCAAAGGGCAATCTTCTCCGTCATCTCGCCTCATACCACGAGACTCCTCGGACTTGACTGCTCGCTCTTGGGCTAAAATTGCAGTTCAATCGAGTTCACTCTCGTTTTTTGTCGGAATATCGGGCATAGACGACCCGTACGAAGGCCCTTCACCCGTGGCAAGCGTCTTTCCAGCTTACAACACCTCAGCCTTGACGCTCGAGAATCCTTCGACCAGTCATGGGACGGTTTCCCTTGTCGAAACACACGGCTAAATGGCTTGCTTGCCTGGGAGGCGAATGTATGAATAAGATTGCGGGGGTGAAGCTCTCCCGCTCAGTTGCCTTTCCAGGGGGGGGTATCCGATCACCGGATGATCCGTCCTTGGCCTCAGGTCCACGCTCCGTTAGCTCACGGCAGACGCTCGATGGAAGCGACGGCCCGAGAATTGGGAAACAATGACAGCCGCTTTCGAGCCTCCGGAGAAGGACGCCTCCCTCAAGGCATCTCTAGCCACTCACACATGGCTGTCCTGGGCGCAACCTGGGGAGCTCCTCCAATGAGGAGGGAAAGCGAATGCAGCCTCTTCGGAGGCTACAGGTCGACCTCATCCTGGAAAGGCGGACCGATACGGTAGTCGTTCATGGTTTCCTGTGGGAAATCATCTCATCTTTACCATTCTGGACGTAAGCGGAGATGAGCTAGGAGACCAGAGACTCTAGAGCGTATCCACCTACACCACTTGGATGTCACGATGTCTGTAGGTTGATGGCTCTCTAGCCTTGGTGCGCCTATTCTCTCAGCTCATAAACTGAGGAGCTCGGATGGGCTAGTGGCGATGGCGGCAAGGCAGTGCCTTGGAGGGAAGAGGCGGCCCGAAACCCGGTCTTGGTCTGGGAAGTGAGGCTGGGGCTCTCTATCGGCATGACGGCTTCTACTGCCACGACTCCATACTCAACATGCTCACGATGAGCTAGGGACTAACGACTATGGACTTGTCAACTGTGTATTGCCACCACTCCATGGACGAGCAGACGACTATATAAGGTGTTGGACATCCCATCCCAGATACTCCTCATCAGCCTCATCTCAACAACCTCATCACTCATTCAAACAAAGGATACAACCTCGATTCACCATGTACCGCGTTCTCGCCACCGCCTCGGCTCTGCTGGCAACCGCCCGCGCCCAGCAAGTCTGCACCCTCAACACCGAGAGCAAGCCCGCCTTGACCTGGTCCAAGTGCACATCCAGCGGCTGCAACAACGTCCGCGGATCTGTCGTGGTTGACGCCAACTGGCGATGGACCCATAGCACCGACAGCAGCACCAACTGCTACACCGGCAACACCTGGGACAAGACTCTCTGCCCCGATGGAAAGACCTGCGCTTCCAAGTGCTGTCTCGATGGTGCCGACTACTCTGGCACCTACGGAGTCACCTCGAGCGGCAACCAGCTCAACCTCAAGTTCGTGACGGTTGGACCGTACAGCACCAATGTCGGCAGCCGTCTCTACCTCATGGAGGATGAGAACAACTACCAGATGTTCGACCTCCTGGGCAACGAGTTCACCTTTGATGTCGATGTCAACAACATCGGATGCGGCCTGAACGGTGCCCTCTACTTCGTCTCCATGGACAAGGATGGTGGCAAGAGCCGCTACAGCACCAACAAGGCTGGTGCCAAGTACGGAACTGGGTACTGCGACGCCCAGTGCCCTCGCGATGTCAAGTTCATCAACGGAGTTGTAAGTATCTTATCTCGAGTTACCAGTCTTCAGGGGTAGTTGCTGACAATCATCAAAGGCCAACTCCGACGATTGGAAGCCCTCCGACAGCGACAAGAACGCTGGTGTCGGCAAGTACGGTACCTGCTGCCCTGAGATGGATATCTGGGAGGCCAACAAGATCTCCACGGCCTACACGCCCCATCCCTGCAAGAGCCTCACTCAGGAGTCCTGTGAGGGCGATGCCTGCGGTGGCACCTACTCTGCTACCCGCTATGCTGGAACTTGCGATCCCGACGGTTGCGATTTCAACCCTTACCGCCAGGGCAACCTGACCTTCTACGGTCCCGGCTCCAACTTCAACGTTGATACCACCAAGAAGATGACTGTCGTGACCCAGTTCATCAAGGGTAGCGACGGCAAGCTTTCCGAGATCAAGCGTCTCTATGTTCAGAACGGCAAGGTCATTGGTAACCCCGAGTCCGAGATTGTCAGCAACCCCGGCAGCTCCATCACCGACAGCTTCTGCAAGGCCCAGAAGGTTGCCTTCAGCGACCCCGATGACTTCAACAAGAAGGGTGGCTGGAGCGGCATGAGCGACGCCCTCGCCAAGCCCATGGTTCTCGTCATGAGCCTGTGGCACGACGTAAGTATCTAACCCTCAGGTCTCGGACAAGACACTGACATGGTATTCTAGCACTACGCCAACATGCTCTGGCTCGACTCCACCTACCCCAAGGGCTCCAAGACTCCCGGCTCTGCTCGCGGCTCTTGCTCTGAGGACTCTGGCGTCCCCGCCAAGCTCGAGCAGGAGGTTCCCAACTCCAGCGTCAGCTTCTCCAACATCAAGTTCGGCCCCATCGGCAGCACCTACTCGGGCACCGGCAACAACCCCGACCCCGAGGAGCCTGAGGAGCCCGTCGGCACCGTCCCCCAGTATGGCCAGTGCGGCGGCATCGGCTACAGCGGCCCTACCGCCTGCAAGTCGCCCTACAAGTGCAACAAGATCAACGACTACTACTCCCAGTGCATCTAGACTGAAAAGGAGGGTCTTGTCTCTGAAAGAGGTTGCGACAAAGAGATGTTTGAGTGGATGAAAGAGAGAGAGAGAGAGAAAAGGGGTGGTCGTGAACAAACGATGCTGAAAGAGATGATTTGTTGGCTGTTTTCTTCTTCCTGCACATAGCTTTACCTCCTTTTTTGCTTTTTCCAGTATTATACTTTTTTCCTTTTGCAAATACAACCTGTCGTTATCTACTCCATCGTCATGCCTTGTTTGCCAAGTGTCTTACCCCTGAATCCGACCTTCGCAATAGTCTCAGAGATGCCAGGCAAAAAACCTTTCAGTTAACCGTAAGTTTTATAGGATTAACGTATGAGAGCACCCATACAGTATGGTCTCAGGGGTTAAGGGCGTTGCTGGTGTAGCCTACCTACAGAGTTGTGTTGATCGCCAAGATAGATTTTCATATTATGTGATCATTTTGATGCATTCATTAACTAGAATTACCTGTAAATACAAGAGTCAATTAGCCCCAACTTGGCTCATTCCTGTCTTCTCAAAATCTTGCCAAATCACTCGAGACTCCTGCCAACACACATAAACATTTCAGGGGCATGCCTATGTATTGACTCCCATCTTGGTATCTACATCAAAAACAGCATATAAAATAACTGCCTGTCCCATCATGACTCGTTAAAAAAAAAGTCTACCTGAGACCTCCAGTCAAAGCTCCCCCTCAAACCGTCTCGCGCTTCCTCTCAGCCTCCTGAATCTCAGCCCCGTCCTTGAGCTCAACGGCAGGAGTCACCTCGGTGCCGAGCATCTGGGCTCCCTTCTCAGTGTGATCGGCTCCGCCAAATATGGCGTCCATGTTCTCGAGGGCGATGCCCTTTGTCTCAGGGATGAAGAAGTAGACAAAGATGCCGAGGAGGATGTTGACGCCGAAAAAGAAGAAGAGGCACTTGAGGCCCGTCTTGGCGAGGAACGTGGGGAAGAACTGCTGGAAGATGGTGTTGGCGACGTTTTGGCACTGCGAGGCCATTCCGACGGCCTGGGAGCGGACGTTGGCTGAGAAGACCTCGCTAGTCCACATCCAGACACCAGCGCCCCAGGATGGCTTGTAGAAGAAGCTGTAGATGCTGTGTCAGAGGGTGTGTTGATTCAGATGGGGATGTATGAGCTTACATGAAGAGGTATAGCATCACGACGATACCAATTGCCGTTGGCTCCGACTTGGGGGTGGGAGTCGCAAGGCCGATGACAGGGACGATGAGCATGCAGATGGCCATACCGGCAGCTCCGACCATGAAGAGCCAGCGGCGACCGAAGCGATCAGCAGTCCAGACGGCGTTGAGGGTGAATAGAATGCCCATAGTGGCCCAGAGCGCGTTGATGAGGTTACTACAGTCCAAGAGTCAGCACTATACCTGGCAAGTACACGAGGGAAACTCACATCTTCTCGGAAGAGGTCCAGACCTGCTTGTAGATGGAAGTCGAGTAGGTGTTGAGCGTGCCCTGGCCAGTGAGCTGCTGGCCAACGTTGAGGACAAAGGCGAGGTAGAGACGCTTCCGGATGGAAGGATCCTTGAAGAGGGCAGTGTACCCAGGGCTGATGGCCTCCTTCT
>SSHR01003099.1:0-14545 GCA_006518225.1 Fusarium neocosmosporiellum | reverse complement strand
AACAAATAGGTACAGGTGCAGCGAGCGACAGGCGCTGCTCAGGGGAGAGGAAAGGGGTCAGGACGAGGTCGCAAACATACCTAAGGTCGGGAATCTGATAGAGGTGACGTGAAGGAAAAGGTGAGAATTATCAAAGGTAAAGCTGGCGAGCTCAATCAAGTAGAAGGTGACTGCACGGGGGGGGGAGAAGGTGAAAAAAAGAAGTGGTTTTGCGGGACGGCGGATGGTAGGTAGGTAAGGTAGGTAGGTAGAGGATCCAAGTCCAAGTCGGGCTTCGGGGGTTGTTGGGGGATTGGGCAAGTTTTGGTTGACGACGGGAGTGAGCGAAAACGTGGAGGCATCGAAGATGCCCTGGAGCTCCATTGCCCCCTTCCTCTGGCAGTGCCAGTGCTAAGCACAGGCATTCAGTGAGGTGCCCACTGTCCTGGCCACGGTACGTACCCCCGACCCGTCCCAGGAACTGGCAAGCACTGCCCACCAGCTGTCGAGTCCCACTGAAGTTCCAGGGCACCCCTTCACCATCACAGTAAACACAGCCTGTTAGTGGACAGGATGCAAGAAAGCATTGTTGTCATCGCCCAGGAGAGCGCCCAATGGATCCTCCACCTCAGCCTTGACGAGAGTGCCTCAGCTGCCCATGGCAAGGCGTGGAATGAGTTCCTATTGACAGTCTCACGTGCTAGATAAGCTGCCTAATTGGCAGGCTGCCTTTGCAGATCCTGCCTGGCTATCAATGAGTTGCGAGCTGCCCAGCTTCACTTCTAACGGCAGCACAGTACATACTCAACCAACATAATCAAGGCCCAATTACGATCAACAACAATCTGCCCTGGAAAGCATAGTGCCCTTATCAGTCAGTCCCTGCAGCCTCGTCAGCCCCCGACCCGAAACTTTCGAGACAATAGACCAGAACCCCTCCCTTCCTCCCTCGAATGCTTGACCTGACTAGACCCGATATGAGCCGTCATGTTGCGGAACGACACGTCAACGGCTGAGCAACGAGCGGCTGGAATTCCCAGGAACGAACAAACGAAGCACAGGGAACAGCAGCGAAACGATGGAGGGATGGAGGGGCCCCCAAAATCGTCATCGCCGTCATCGTCATCATGCGCCCAAATTCGTTTCCCAAAATCCAGTGTGCTGGTGACCCCCCTTCATCCTTCCCTGGGCGTGCCAGTGCGGGCAAGGAGCCACACAAGTGCCGACACGAGGCTCGTGGGACAGGCGATAGAGTCCAAAATGGCCGACCAGCGAGGATGGCGACGTTTATCATCTGCACACTCTGGACTGAAAACTAGATATATCTTGCACGACTTTTTTATAGCTAACCGTCTCCATGTTCGTATTCTGCCCACCCTGATACGGGCTGAAACGGCGACCGGGCATGAGGCGCTCTCCTCTCCTCGCTGCCTGTGCCACTTCAAACGCAACCAACGTTGGTTGGGCTGTGGCGATTGACTCATCATGCCCAAAGCTGCCTGCAACGACAAAGAGCGTAATGCCTCGCCTCGCCTTGCCTCGACTTTTACAATAGGTCAGCTGGTCGGCGGCGCAACCTTGCTTTCTTTTTCACAGCCTTGTCAAGGCGGACTGACTATGCATTTGCGGAGCAGACTTTGGCCATGAATGGCTTAAATTATTTGGAATGCACAAAGGCGGAACCTGCAAAAATCACTTACAAAATAGCATGAACCTTCATCAAACGTCTCTCCATCAGACAAGATGTGCCCATCATGGGGACTCGACAGCATTGCAGCCATCTGCCCGAACTGCGCCGCATGGCGTCCACGGGCTGGGCTAGCTTGCAGGGCCCGCTGACGTCGTTGCCACCACTTCAGCTGGGAAGAAACATGCCCATGGTTCAAGAAACACCAACAACTGCACCACTTGTAGCTCAACAAAGGAAAGAATTTTGACAAAAAGACCTTGGTTTTAAAAGAGCTTCAGAGACTCTTTTCATGATGTCTCAAGCACTTTATCAAGGATCCTCTTCTCTTCTCTTGGTACAGTTGATAGATAGATCGCGTCTGTCAAAGTGCCTCTTAGACGTACCCGGTGCTACCCAAACAAGGCCCGAGGTCAACCAGCAACACCATGGTCAATGGGTGTGCAGCTGATCACCGAAGTCCTGGGCAAGGTGAAAGATGTGTGCCATCCGAGGCCTTTTGCAGCAAATATCTGGTGATCTCTGCCTTCCTACCTGCCTGCCTCTGCTTCCGAGCCGGCTATCTAGCCTGTCAGTTTTATTTCCCTCCGCAGCCCCATCGCCTGCTCCATACGCGGTACAACTCCACGCCACCCGCCCCGTCACCTGAGAGGAGGCGTTTCGTTCTGTTAGCGATGGGTGCCTCTGCTTGATCATGAAGTCTTGATTTTGGCGGTCTTCTTGGCCCTTTTCTTTCTCTGGGATCGGGACGGGAATTAGCAGAATCTTGCAGAATATAGAGAACAAAAACGTCCGTTCACGGCAGGACAGCCTTACAGGGAACCCCAGAAGCGATCCTGACCCTGGCTGCTCGAATTCTTCAATCCCGTAGGCTCACTCGTCCGCGCTGACAGGCTCCCAGATCCGAGCTCCCAAGCGGACGGGGCCGGGATTTACCGCCAGCCGGACAACCGTCTTAGTAGGGTACCTCTGAGTCTGCAGTGAGCAGCTGTCCCGGACATGTACCGCCCTATGACCCGAAGCCTGGCCCGAACCCAGACAGCTCGCTGCTCATCAGATCATCCGGCCAATTGCTCTCGGCTCTTCGCAACCACTTCTCCAACCTTTCCCCACGTCATCGCTACACACACAAAACGCCTCTACCTTTGCCCTTCAACCTAGTCTTTCCAAAAGACATATCAACAACCATGCTCCGAACAACCTTCCGCCAGACGGCCACCTTCCGGCCCGTTCGATGCTTCTCGACCACCCCCCGCGTCATGACCGAGGGTGCTACCGGTGCTCCTCCCAAGACCGGCGGCCCTGGGTGAGTTCCTCCCTCCCTCCGGCCGCGGATGGATTTGCATCAATTCGCATCACCAAGACATCAATTGATCCTAACCTCGGTCCCACAGTGACGCTTTCCAGCGACGAGAGAAGGCCAACGAGGACTACGCCATCCGCCAGCGCGAGAAGGAGAAGCTCATTGAGCTCAAGAAGAAGCTCCAGGAGCAGCAGCAGCACCTTGAGCGCCTCTCCAAGCACATGTACGTCTCCCCGCCCTCCAACTACCCAATTGATGCACCAGGCGACCCCTTTACTGACTTGTCCATCAACAGCGACGAGATCACCAAGGAGCAGGGCGGCGAGCAGAACTAAACCTCTCAATTTTCCACATCTTCGTTACCGGATAGGTCGGGCAAAGCTTTGCGCGGGGAAGCCACTCAATTGCGAGAGATTTTATTTCGGCTCGTCAAGACAACGGACACCAACCAACCAAACACAATCACGATCGTCGACTCGATGGGATGGATATGATATGAAATGACACACATCGTCCAGAGGTTCCCTTTTTCCACAGTTTAAACTAGTGTACAAGACACATTCACGCATCCGCGCACTCTACAGGTTTCCGCATCGCATGTACCTCCCACGTCTCATCTCGTCTTGATTGCTCTCCAACCATGTCTGTCTGTCTGTGTGACTTGGTCTTCCATCTTGCTACTACAGAATTACCTAGAGTCCTTGCCCAAACTCCATTCCCAATGAATTACACTCGTCCTCCTCCCACTTATCGTCGCCCCATGTACGAACGGTAGAAGCTCTCCGCCGCATCATTATCCGAGCTGCCGTAGTGGCTTCCAAGGTTGCTGCTTGACTTTTGGGCTGCCGTCACCTTGGCCTGGAGGGCCGAGGCATTAGCATCGATCCACTGCAGCTGGGTGAGATGGCCGTTGAGAACCCGGACGATCTGGCTCAACTGTGTCGTCTGGTTAGTAACTTTGCTCACCCTTGACCATGGGGTAATGAAACTTACAGGGTCCTCGGGCTTAGCACCCTTGTTCAGTGTGCCCGAAATGTCGTTGATCTCCTTGACCATCTTAGTGAGGTCCCTCGACTTCTCATCCAATTGTTGCATCAGCTTCTCCGCAAGCTTGTATGTGCGCTCCCGCTCCTGGTCAGGGCCTGCCAACTGCTCGCCGGGACCAAGCTGCTTGGCAAACATGTCCTGCACCTCCGACTCATAACGATCAAGCCAAGCCTCGAGCTCATCCTGCTGGTTCTCCACAGCCGCAAGCTGTCGCTCGATCTCATGGCTTCTTCGCTCCGCCTCAAATGTATCCAGGTACAATTTCTGGATCTTCTCGCCGTTGTCTACGAGGCTTCTGTCCCAGGTGGACACAGTGGTAGCCTGCTCCTTGAACTCCTTCTGGTACTTGGATAGATCCGAGGCCCATCGCGTCACAATGTCCTCCATGGTCTTGTTCTTGAGCCGGGCCATCTGGGAGGTAGGTCCAGTCGTGGAGGCACCTAGAGCACTGGTTCCGTTCTGAGCGGCAGGCTTCGCCGCGTCCTTGCTGGCGTCTGTAGTCGTGGCCGCCTTGGCTCCGAACAGGCTGCTTGCTGGCGCTGCGGTTGTCGTTGCCGTAGTCGCAGGGGCAGTTGTGGTTGCAGATGTCTGAGCCTGGGTGGTAGCCGGTGCTCCAAACAAACCACCAGCAGGCTTAGGCGTCGTCGACTCAGTGGAAGGCTTCGGGGCACCACCAAAGAGACCACCCGCGCTCGAAGCCGTTGCTGGAGCCGCCGTAGTTGCAGTTGCGGTTGTGGTTGCAGCAGGCTTGGCGCCGAACAAACCTCCAGAAGTCGCAGGAGTCGAAGTGGTAGCAGCAGATGTTGTTGCCGCACCTCCAAAGAGCCCGCCAGCAGGTGTCGAGCTCTGAGCAGCTGCCGCAGGAGCCGCGGGCTTAGCACCAAACAGGGTTGAGGTAGTAGAAGGTGTCGAACCGCCTGCTTGCGAAGCGGCTGGTGCAGCTGTCTCGGTCTTTGCGCCACCGAAAAGTCCACCTGATGACGGAGCAGTGGTAGAGGCTGGGGCAGCGCCGAAGAGCCCTCCAGAAGGGGTGCTGGTGCCAGACTGCGCGCCCCCAAAGAGGCCGGACGAGGCCGTTGTGGTTGTGCTGGGCTGAGCGGAAGCCGAGGTGTTCGCCGGCTTCGCTCCAAAGAGAGAGGGTGTGGTAGATGTCTGAGCACCTGCGTTTCCGAAAAGGTTGGATCCGCCAGGCTTCGAAGAGTCCGCAGGTGGTGCTCCGGCAGGTGTTGTCGATGGCAGAGCAAAGGTTGGCTTCGCGGGGGTCGCAGTCGGTGCGGTGCTTGGGGTGGTGGAGGCTGCCTTGTTGCCGAACAAAGAGTTGCCAGTGCTCGCAAACAGTCCAGATGCCGGGGCAGCTGAGGTGGTGGCTGCGCTTTGTGCCTGGGTGGCATTGTTCTGTCCACCAAACAGACCACCACTACTGGTAGGAGCAGCAGTGTTACCGCCACCAAATAGGTTACCCGCAGGCTTGCTGGCGGTGTTTCCGTTGTTTCCAAATAGCCCTCCGCTCGCAGGCGTGGTTGAGGTGGTGGCACCTCCACCAAACAGTCCTCCGGTCGTAGCAGTTATCGCAGGAGTGGTGGAAGAAGCACCACCTCCTCCAAAAAGACCGCCTGATGAAGGAGTCGTAGAGCCACCGCCGCCAAAGAGCCCGGTTCCAGTCGATGCCGGTGTGGTGGAAGCGTTGTTGGTCGCGGAGCCTCCAAAGAGCCCTCCAGCAGGCTTTTGCGCCGAGGCGCCAGTTTGTTGACCAAACAAGCCGCCTGGGTTGCCCGCGGGTGTAGTGCTGCTACCAGCAGTGGCGCCCCCGAAGGAGAACTTGGGTGTTCCCGTCGCAGCTCCGAAGATGGAACCCGAAGCCGGCGCGGTGGACGTCGTATTGTTGTTTGGCGCGCTCGAAGAGCCGCCTGTGCCTCCAAAGCTGAACGACATGGTGGCGGCTGGAGGTTGAGGATCAGCTTCCTCGCGTCGGGGGAATTGTCGATCGCAGTATCTCTGATACGTTTACGTGGTGCTCGGCGCCTTGGAGATGAGGTTCCTGATGACCGACAACGAGACCCGGGATGTCAGCGCGAAAAGTTTAGATGAGAGAGGTTCCTGTCGTCGATGGCAACGGGGTGATTGAAGACGGACCTCACAGCACATGGGAGCTTTTTTTGTGGGGACGCGCCTGAACCTCACCACTCACCGTTGTCTAAGGAGGTGCCTGAGCTAGTCTGCTTCTGGCCATCGTCTTAGGTAGCTCTCTGACGCAGGGACCGTTTTAAACGGTACATATCCCCAGCGAGTCTACAGGTTAGTTGCAGTGCATGCGATCTCGATGAGAAGGATAGAGCCGTGAATCTTGCGTGATGGATACATGTGAGCTGGTCGATGAGACACGTGAAATACATTTTCACGCAGAGTGTGGATCGCGAGTACGAGCTTACGGCATTCCTTGTGTGTTGTCTGGATATTGTTGCCCTGAAGCTGGAAAGGGCCCATTCCGCCCATGATTGCAACGGTGTTCTTTGAGATTCATTCAAGCTTCAAGATAACCATCACATACACAAGGCGGTGTAGAAGAAGCAAATACCATCTATAGACACCATACGAACAAGCACGTATGATTATTTTAAACGTTGACGCAAAGAACGGTGTACTCGGCAAGGAATAGACCAGGCTTGCGAATGGATGAGGCGCGCACTGTAAGTAGCCCCACGTGATGTACCTATGCGTTGGAGTGGGCGAGCTTCCAGAACTCGCAGATGCCGTCGACTCCTTTCTTGATCATACCAAGTATATTTGGCCGGACCTTCTTATCTGTACACGGCACAAGAACTGTTTTTCTGACCGGGGAGCCTTTGTATTCTCCGATTTCAAGTTATCCCCTCTCTCGGACCTGTCGATCGCGAATCAAGCCCACCGCCCAGGTCGGGCTCCCCTAACCCCACGCACGACCATCATATCACATGCCCTAGAGCTCGCGACTTCGAAGCTCTGCAGCTCTAAGTAGTATTATCGTCTATTCCCGGTCATCATGACAGACGCCGAGAAACTCGAACCTCCCAAGGTGGCCCCCAGCGAGGACCCTGGTGCTCGCGAGCTGGGTATGTTTCCCAGCCTTGAACACTCTGGCACACTGCTGACATGTTGGTAGCCGAGGAGTCTGAATCCGAAGACCAGTTCATGGACGCTCAATCCGATGCCGCGAGCTCGAACCTCAACTCTCCCGTCCCCAAGACCCGGGTCGAGAGGGTCGATGACCAGCCATCATACGGCGAAGTCCCCGGAACTCCAGCATACGCCATGCGGGAACAAGATGCCCAACCCGACGAGATCGCGATTGCTCCTGAAGAAACACCATCCCGGGATACCTCCTTGACCCCTGAAATCAATGCTCCCACAACCATTGTAGAGGAGGCCCCAGGGCCAAGAAGCCGCTCGCACTCGATCCAATACGAGGAGAGGCGCAGAGCAGACGCTTCCCCAGATATCGTCGTGGATTCCGATGGTCAGGTCAGGGAGATTCAGGGCGAGAGCATAACTGGCGAAAGCGCCGCTGGTATGGGAATAGCCAAGTCCTAAAGAGCACAAGAACATCTGTTGACCATTGAGTTTCGTTCCGCGTAGATGACCCATCACCTGAATCCCCCGATTCCCCGGCCTCGCAGTCAAAAGAGGAAGAGTCGTCCGAGAAGCCCATCACTGTAGCCGCGCCTGTACCAGCTGGTGACAGCGATGATGCTGAAGAGGACGAGGAAGATGGCGATGAAGACGATTTCGGAGACGACTTTGACGACTTTGAAGAGGGCAACGAAGATGATGACTTCGATGACTTCGAGGACGGTTTCCAGCAAGCAGAAGCTCCGGCACCTGCTCCTACACAAGGAGCCCTCCCGCAACAACCTACATTGCCATTCGTGAGTCTTCTTGATATTATACTTGTCCAAGTTATTCACAATTCATCTAGCCCATACCCGACTTTGACGGGCTTGACTCCGAAGGAGTTATTGCAACCTTGGAACCATACCTCGCAGCCTTGTTCCCACCCGAGGAACTTGATCTTCCCGCTTTCCCCCCTCTGTCTAAAGACTCATCTGTTTTTTTCACACCTCGCTCCGCATCTCTCTGGTCTCAACTCGTTGCTCCTCCTCCTCTCGCCCCCCCTGACTGGATCCGCTCCCGTACACGGCGCCTCTTCCTCGTATCACTTGGCGTCCCCGTGGACCTTGACGAGATCCTACCGGCCTCCAAGCAAAAGAAGCTTGTCCTCCCATCCCTCAACGTTCGCACCGCATCCCCACGCAACTCTAGCGAGTCCCGATCAGTGTCTCGGCTACGGCAGGGCGAAGGTAACAATTCGTCCACATCGGTTGATACCCAAGGGAAGCCCTCGGCCTCGAAGAAGCGCAGGGGCCCTCCCCCGCAACCGGAGCTGGATCTCGTGGCTGCCCGGCACCTGTGCATGACGACAGACGAGGCGCTCAATGGCATGACTGACCAGGAACTCAAAGCCCATATTGCCAAACTACAAGGCTTAGAGGGAGCGGCAAAGGAGGCGCTGGAATACTGGCAGAAGCGGACGGATGAAAAGATTGGCGATAGGGAAGCCTTTGAGGGGGTGATAGAAAACCTGGTCAAGCACGCGCGAAAGGTACGGAAATAGACTCTTGTAATATCTTTTTGGGGTTTGGCCAAAAACCTCGTTCAATTCTTCCTGACCTTCAGGCCTTAAAAACTTTTGTCTTTCCCCCCTCCGTGAGGTTGACGTGACCCTCTTTGATGCACTTACAACGTAACTACATGGCTCAACCCGCTACCGTCATCGGTCCCCAGAGCTTCCTCGTCCGGGGAATGCTTCACCCCCCTCTCCTCCCCATCCCTGAAAACAACCACTATAAACACCAGGCCTCATTCCAGCGGCAGCCGTCCACTCAAAATGCCGTCGAGGACTTTGCCTCTGTTTGGGCGCCCTCGGGTCCGGAACTTTGTGTAGTAGAAGAATCGTGCGAAAAGCTGTTCAACCCGTTTGTTTGTTTACATGAATTGCTTACGAAGTGCTGGGCTCGAGTGTCACACCGCTGCAGTAGAGTTAGTTATAGTGCCAGATAATGTGGAATCAGAACAACTTACGCAGCAATGGTAGCCCATCCAATGAGACGCCAGTGCTTCTCGATACGTCGGGACAGAGCAACCTTCTCACCAATGTTGCTGCAGGCAGGGCTGGTCAGAACCAGCTTAGCGGCATCGTTCTTGATAGCGATGACCTTGGCTCCAGTCGAGGTGGAACCAATGTTGACCATGATCATTTCGTTCTTGGCCAGCTTGGCAACCTTAGCCTGCTTGCCGTCGGCGGTTCGCACACCGAGCAGGCGGCGGAGTAGGTAGAAGTTGATCTCGATCTCGCTGTAGATATCGGGGAGACGGCCCTTGAGACCCAGGACGAAACCAACGAGACGATCGGCTCGGCAGAGGGTAGGGTCGATTCGGGTACCAACACCGATGAGGCCACCGGGAACGGCGTACTTGAGGTCGTTGGCCTCGGAGTTGAGCGAGACGACTCGACTGAAGATGGGGGTACACTTGAGGGCACCGCTGTCATCTCGGGACACGATACCGGGTCGGATCTCAATCTCGTCACCCAGCTTGACAACACCGTGCAGGATAGAACCACCAGCAACACCACCCTTGAGGTCATCGATCTCAGCACCGGGCTTGTTGACGTCGAACGATCGAATGACGATCATGTGAGGGTCCATGCTGAAGTCACGGGGAGGAACGGGGATGGTGTTGACGATGGCTTCGTTGACGGCATCAATGTTGAACTTGAGCTGGGCAGAGATAGGGATGACGGGCGACTTTCCAGCAACGGTGCCTCGAATGAACTTGAGGATAGACTGGTAGTGCTGCTGGGCGGCCTCTTCTCGCATCAAGTCGACCTTGTTCTGGAGAATGATGATCTTGTCGAGCTTCATGATCTCAATGGCAGCCAAGTGCTCCGAGGTCTGGGGCTGAGGGCAGGATTCGTTGCCGGCAATAAGGAGCAGAGCAGCGTCCATGACGGCGGCACCTGACAACATGGTGCTCATCAGAATATCGTGACCGGGGCAGTCCACAAATCTTGTATCGTCAGCAAGGGTTCTGTTGTCGCATCCAGAGGCTCAACTTACGAGACGTGTCGCAATAGCCGGTAGGTACCAGAGCAACCCTCTCTCTCGCAGGGAGGGTCGACCTCCTTCTCACTCTTGTAACTTCGGTAGCATCCTGGTCGAGGGCACTGAGGGTTATCGCACTTGTAGATCTTGGCGTTGGCATAACCCAACTTGATGGTAATGTTTCGGATCAGCTCGTTCTTGAAACGAACGGTCTGGACACCGGAGATGGCCTTGACGACGGTGGACTTTCCGTGAGCGACGTGGCCGATGGTGCCAATGTTGATGGTGGCTTGTCGGGCAATAATCTCGGGCGTCAGAGGAGTGAGGCTGGCGACGTCGAGGTCCTTGGGGTCGGTTTGCGGGGGCAGCGGAGGTCTTTGGGCAGCGGGCTCGGCGATGGCTGGGTTGGACTTCTTGAGAGCAGGCTTGAGGGGCTTCTCATCGCCGGCCTCGTTGTGGCCGACAGACTCGCCAGAGTCGGACTCGGACTCAATGTCGTCGTACTTGGGGTCGCCGTTGGCAGACATGGTGGTGGAGGCGGGGCAATCGGCCGGGTTTTGGGGGTGGTTTTCGGTCGTGGAGCAGTAGTGAGGGCGATATCCGGGGTGATAAATGGTCGCCTGGGTCTGGAGGAAATTACACTCGAAGGTTCGAGGCTATCGTGAGCGGTTCTCGTCGTTGAGGTCGTCGAGAGCCAAGAATTTGCGTATTTCGCCTTGATGATGGCAAAATTCCTCGTGTGCAGTCTGTCGAGATGGCTATGACTCTTACGCTAATCCTGTTAGGGCCAGATAAGGCGATAAGGAATCGATGCCCCTCCTCGGGAGATTGTCGGTTGTGGGTTTAGATAAGCAAACGTCAGGAACATTGATCACCAGCTTTGGGGAGTGCGACGATGACCTAAATCCCATTGAGTATTGGCCGGACAAGACACGTCAAATACCAACCTAGATCGATCTGATCCATATTTGATCAAGGTCTTTCGATATGCCCACTGTCGCCTTCCTGCTGTCAGTTGTCTACGAGGCTCATCAGACTTGCACCTGATAACAGACGACGTCTCTAACACACAAGTCTCGTTGATATACTTCTTGGCACAAGAAAATCCCCTTTGCAGCACATCTGAACGAACTTGTGACCATCAAGGCAAGATGGACGGAATGTGTACTGGAACTTGCTGACTCGCCAGACAAAATACACTGACTAACTGAGGCGCTGGTTCCCGAACTCCCCGTCAATCAATCACAGACATTGGAGTAGTTGCTAAGCTAGTCACGTGCCGGAAACAACCGAGGGAAACAGAAACGAAACAGAAACCGAAATCCGTGCGGTGATGCAGGTTTCAAGTGGCGCTTCTTGCCAACAACGCCAAGGTGAGGAGAGAGACGACATGGGTTGTTCACCAGCCTCCACGACAAGGAAGAGGACGAAAAAAAGGACTCATGGGTCGTGTGAATCGTCTTTTGTGCTCTGGCGTGCATCACGGAGCAGATGTCCGCAGCAACAGCGGCCGTCCTTATCGGCCCCCAGACTCCGGAAGAGGCTGACGACTGCTTGAGATGGGCATGGATGTCAGAAATGGACGTGGATGGATGAACATCTGTCTGTCCAACATGGAAAAGAGAACCACCATGCTCCCGAGTGCTACATTATCACACCCCTCTCAGCATGGACAAGAAACACCATGATGAATTGCACCACGCGACTTGACTTGCAGGTCAAAAATAGAATGTGCCGGCTCCCCAACCAACAGTCCCGTCAACCAATGCGCTGGGGCTCAAGAGTCAGGCATTTTGACTGCCAAGAGGGACGACGTTCGGGAAGAGTCGCCTCGCTGTGCAGGCGTCTGCAAGACAATGCACGCACCACGCCGCAAAGCACCGCAAAAGAGGGTGCAAGAAAAACTCGAAAGGCACACACAATGGCAGAGGAGCATCCATGGTGGGCCAAAGAGACATGGACCTCGACAACGTCGAAACAGAAGTCGTTTGTTGCCGCCGACGCCTGCAGGTGGCTGGGAGTCCATCACGGCCCTGGGACAGCTGATTGGTGGTGTTTGGTGAAGACGTGAAGCGCTTGCAGGAATGCAGCCTATCAAGCCGGCAGATGGGCCGCCAGGGGGTTAAAGAGCGGCTCTCAGGCCCGGCCAATGGCGCTTCGAGGACGCCATCTCTCCACGATCCACGCTCTCAACTCCAACATGCTCTAGCCGCCGGGGGCAATCCTATCGCCCAGTGACATGGCTCGGGCCATGGGTCAAGGGCCGTGGGCGACGGGCGAGATGGATCGCTCCGGGTCATGCAGCGACGGGGCCCGGGGGCGATGCTAATGCTAGCCAACGTGGGTGTTGTTTGCTGGAAGCTGTCCAGCTGGCGGCGCAGAAGCTGTCTCTGCCTATGCGAGTACGCAAGACCCTGCTGCCCGAAGGCTCTCCTCTCACATAACACGGCAGTGTTCCCAAATCCCTCTTGTGAATCCCTCCTCCTCCTCCTCTCGGTGGCCGTCTTCTGTGTGATCGAAGCTTCTTGGACTGGTTCCAGCATCCGTATCACAGACGTCAGCTGCTCCCAAGGCGACACGAACCATCAATCCTTGACAATCCACTTGCCTGTGTCTCAAAGCACCGACCAGGTTAACGACGCCTCAGCTTCACATCTTCCCAGCTGCGTGGGCGTCTATTTCCAAGACGAATCACTCGCCGGCGGCTCGCCTCTGCCTATCAGAGGTCTGCTTCTCTACCCGCCCACCATTCCGGTAAGACCATTTCCAAGGTCCATCTCCAGCACGCCCCTCCCTCATAGCCTGTCCCATTGTTGGCGTCTTGGTGCCGTCGAATGAGCGTGCCTGATCCCTCTATTGCTGCCGACCTCAAAAGTGGTCGCTTCCCACCCGAGTCCGCCTCGCCGGACCTCTCTCTTCTTCTTCGATAGCTGGTCTCCCTGTTTTTGCTGCAATTTCGTCTGTCTGTTCCTTTTAGGGTGTGTGGGCTTGGACTGCGTCGAAGCTCTTATACCCACTCAACAACATCTTCAACCATCACTTACACGTTTGCGCCTCTTGTCTTTGACGTCTGCATTCACACTTGCTCTACACAACAATGGCTGGACCAGGTCCGTCACTTTCACCGAGCCCATCATATGGCATCGAGGAGGGCCCTTTACTTACACGTAGCCATGTAGATGAGAAGAGGCGACCTGCCGCACTAAACCTCACTCCTGCTCGACCTGGTTCCTCCGAGTCGTCCTCCTCAGACGGTTCTCTCAAGCCTCGAACTCCCCGCTTCGCCGAGGCCACCTCAGTTCACTCGCCAGTCGAGTCTCGATCGCCTTTTGCCGACCCCGAGAAGTTCCACGCTCCCCAGCCTCAGCCCGCCGACGTCGGTTTTGGTTACATCGGCAACAACAGCAACCGAGAATCCATCCCCGTCCCAATGACTCCCAAGACGCCCCTCAAGAGCGCCATGAAGGTGCCCGGAACACCAGCCGGTGCCCGAAACCCTCTCAGCCCGACCTTTCGTGAGGCCGACATCCTTGAGAAGCAGGAACTGGCAACCGAGAAGGAGCAGGCTCGCGATGTGGTATGTCTCTTGTACTAGAAAGTTGGTGGAATCACTCACTTACATGCCAACAGAAAATCAAGGCCCGTGTCCGTATGGCCAAGTTTGCCCTCCGCGGTGTCAACTTCAGCTGCTCTCTCATCATTCTATGCATGCTCTCGGCAACCTTTTCCATCTTCAACGCTACCAAGGCCCTGCCTGACCAGAGCCGGATGCCGTCCTGGGCCCAGAACACCAACGCCTGGCCTCAGAAGCTTGTTCTTGCTATGGCCTGTGTCTCCCTCGCTGCTTGTCTCATCGTTTTCGCTTCCTACTGCCGAGGTGGCCACAGAAGGGCCGAGAAGGTTGGAACCTATTACACCATGTTCGCTATCGGTTGGGTAAGTTGTCACTCGACGAGTTGAGCTGGGTAGCACAAACTGACAGTACCTAGTTCATCCTGGCCTTGATCCTCTGGGTTGTCACGGCCATCCTGTTCCAAAACGCAAAGAACAACTCGAACAACAAGGACATGTGGGGTTGGTCCTGCGTGCAAAACACTCGTGCTGAAGTCTTTGGCGACAAGGTTGACTATGCTCTCATCTGTCGTCTCCAGAACTGGGCCATGATCTGCATCATCATCGAGGTGGTGATCGAGGTCCTCTGCATTCTCCTCTACAGTATCGTCTTCTACCGCTACTACACCAAGCGACGTCTGTTCAAGTCGATGGACATGCGAGACCGTGCCCGATCCGACCTCTACCTCGCCCAGCTCCGCAGCCAGTCGGCTCCCAACACTCCCGGCTTCGCTCCCAAGTCTCCCGCCCTCAGCGCCTATGCCATGTCTCCCCGCCACC